>PVKE010031979.1:0-18496 GCA_004027555.1 Craseonycteris thonglongyai
GGGGAGGTGGGAGAGGGCACCAGCATTATGGACACACTCAATGGTTTGGTGGTTACCTGGAGAGGGGGGGAGGAGGGGGGAGGGAGAGTTGTGGGGGGAAGTGGGAGTGGGCACCAGATATATGGTGGTGAAAGGGGAGCTGATTCTGGGTGGTGGGCACATAATGCGATGCATGGGTGATGTGATGTGGACTTGTACATCTGGAAACTATCTAATTGTTAACAACCAATGTCACCCCATTAAATTTAACAATAAAGAAAAAAAGAAAAAAAAAGAAACACCTCAGCCACAAGGACAAAGACAGACTCAAAGTGAAAGGATGGAAAACAATACTCCAAGCAAATGGCATCTAGGAAAAGCAGGCATACTCATACTTATATATGATGAAACAGACTTTAGGATCAAAAAGATAATAAGAGACAAAGATGGACATTTTATAATGATAAAGAGAACAATACAACAAGAAGATATGGCACTTATTGATATATATGCCCCCAACTAGGAAGCACCAAAATTTACAAAGCAACTACTAACAGATCTAAAAGGAGAAACTGATAAAAACATAATTATATTAGGGACCTGAACACCCCCTTGACAGCCATGGACAGATCATCCAAACAGAAAATAAATAAGGGAATATCAGCTTTAAATAATACATTATAGCAATTGGACATAATTGACATTTACAGGACACTTCACCCTACAACACATGACTACACATCCTTTTCTAGTATACATGGAACATTCTTAAGAATAGACCATAGGCTAGGTCACAAAGCTCGCCTCAGCAAATTCAAGAAGATTGAAATCTTACTAAGTGCATTCTCAGACCACAAAGCTTTGAAATTGGAGATCAACTGCATAAAGAAAGCAGAAAAAAACACAAATACAAGGAAATTAAACAACATGTTATTTTTAAAAATGACTGGATCAAAGAAGAAATAAAATAAGAGATTAAAAATACATGGACACTAATGACAATGAAAGCACAATGTATCAAAATTATCAGAATGCAGCATAAGCAGTAATAAAAGGGAAAATTATATCATTACAGGCCTATCTCAAGGAACAAGAAAAACCACAAGTAATCAACCTAACATTGCATCTTAAAGAACTAGAAAAAGAAGAACAAGAAATGCCCAAAGTCAGCAGAAGGAAGGAAATAATAAAAATTAGAGCATAACTAAATGAAATAGAGAACAGAAAAACAATAGAAAAAATTAATTCAACAAAGAGCTGGTCTTTAAAAAAATCAGTATATTAATAATTGACAAACCCCTGGCTAGACTCACCAAGTGAAAAAGAGAAAATACACAAATAACCAAAATTAGAAATGAAAGAAGAGAAATTATGACTGATACCACTGAAATACAAAGGATCATACAAGAATACTATGAAAGGCTTTAAGCCACCAAATTTAACAACCTAGAAGAAATGGAGAAGTTTCTAGAAACATATAGTCTACCTAGACTGAACCAAGAAGAACTGGATAATCTAAAGTAAGGAAATTGAAATACTCGTCTAAAACCTCCCCAAAAGCAAAAGCCTAAAATCAGAAGGTCTCACCAACAAGTTTTACCAGGTATTCAAAGAGGAATTAACACCTATCCTCAACTCTTCCATGATCTGGCCATTGTGAACAGTGCGGTGATGAACAGTGGGGTACAGATAACTTTGCAGATTAAGGTCTTCAGGTTTTTTGGGTAGACACCCAGTAGAGGGATTGCTGGGTCATATGGCAATTCCATTTCTAATTTTTTGAGGAATCTTCATACTGCCTTCCATAGTGGTTGTACCAGTTTACATTCCCACCAGCAGTGTATGAGGATTCCTTTTTCTCCACAGCCTCTCCAGCACTTGTTATCCCTTGTCTTGTTGATTATAGCCAAGATCAGAAATAGTTATTGCAGGGAAAAAGGAAGCTAAAGAGAGGAACAGTTACAAACATAGAGTTTTGTAAAATGAATTCTTCCTGTAGGGTTCTCGGAATGACATAGAGTACAAGAACTCCTCCCATAAGCCCTAGCTCTTCCCACAGAAAGTCTCATCATAATCTTTATCATGTAATTTATGAACATTGAGAAAGTCTGCTTTTTCTGAAAAGCATTATTGATCAATAGTCAGGTCTTTCAACATCAGTACCCATTTGTCCCCTAATATCAGGAAGGACCTCTTCCCACATCAGAGGGAAGGCATATGGATCAGGAACAGCTTGTGTCCACAATTAAAAAGCTTCAGGTACAGAGCTTAGTAATAAGAATTCAAAACAGAATTAGAACAATATAACCTAGTCTGTGTGATGAATTTAAATCAGGAACTCAAACCTGTAGGTAAAGAAACAAAAATTATGATTATCTTGGATAGACCAAAGTTTTTTTTTTTTAAAGGAGTTATTTTATTGTTTAGAGAGTGAGAGTGAGAGAGAGAGGAGAGGAAGGCCCAGATCAATCTCCATAGTTGTACAACTAAGATGTACATTTCATACAGGTGGATGTGGGGCTGAGACAGATGGGAACCAAACACAGCACCTTGTGCAGGAGAGGCGAGAACCTTCACCACCATGCATGCTAGCGGTTACCAGTTGCACCACAATTCAACATATGGGTTTTACACAGGCTGGGGCCAGCATCTGATCCCTGGACCTTGTAGTTGCAAGGCAAGCACTCAACCTGTTGAGCTACCCCCATGTGCCCTAGCCTTACTCTTTCTTTCTTTCTTTTGGCGATTCAGGGTCTTTTGTGGCTCCATATGAATCTGATGCTTTAAAAAAAAATGTATTTCTTGAAAGAATGTCTGTGGGATTTTGATGGGAATTCCATTAAATTTGTATATTGCTTTGGGTAATATGGCCATTTTAACTATGTTGATTCTTCCAATTCATGAACATGGAATAGCTTTTCATTTCTTTGTGTCCTCTTCAATTTTTTTCTAAGGCCCCCTTGTTCCAGGGTGGCCTGGCATGGCCCAGCCTCTAGTCTCTACTTCCTCCAATTGAAACTGAATCGGGAATAGCCTGTGCACACTCTCACCATACCTAAGAAGCTGCGGACCAGACAAGGCCTCCCTGAGATTGTCAATCAGGCTCGAGGGGGCGCGGCCTTATGAACTGGCCAATCAGGGGCGCCGCTGCTCGGCCAGGTGGGGTGACGCAAGCAGGGGCGGGGACGTCTCTGTTCCCTCTGCCTACGCTCTAGAGCGCTTGTCATCTGCCCTTAAAGGTCCCTGGTGGCTCCGCTGCATCTTCGGTCGCGCTGTGAGCTGTAGCGGTGCTGTGAGTCGTAGGCAGGACCTACCGAGACCCAAGAAACCTAGAAATGGTGAGTGTGCGGGGTGCGGAGATGGTGACGTAGGGCTGGCAGCGTGGGGGCTGGGCCGGCAGCCGGGATCCGGGGCGTCCTGTCCCGTCACTGCGCGCGGCGACTTCGGCCCGGAACCTCTCTGGGCAGCTCAGCGCCCGCTGCCCCGCGTCTCCACAGATTGTGCGGTGACCAGGGCAAGAGTCTGCGGGACAGTCGTGACTCCGACTCTGGGGTTCGTGTGTGGGAGGAGCTGTGGTATGTGGGGTCTCCATTCCCTCATCTCTCCCGGAAGGGCAGCCGCTTTCTCCTGAGTTTTCCAAATGTTGGGAGGCAGGGTGTCACCATCCCGTCCCGGCAGCCTAGCTCTTCCTGGGGCTGGCAGTAAATCCCTAAATTACCAGATCCGTGCCTTCATGTCCAGTGGGCACTTCCCCCTCTCTAGTTCACGTCATTATCTACTAGTTGTCATCCGTGTGCATCTGAAACAGTCCCAATCTTTTATTTGTTTATTCTTTTTTTACATAGCCATGGATGGCTATTTCTTAAAGATAGACTTTTTTGTCTGTGACTATTTTACGTGAGAGGAAACCCGAGAAGAACCACCTGGAAGACGTGTGAGACTCCGTTCCTCTCCCCCAGGACCTTCCCCTGGGCACGGACATCCTATGGGAAGTCCTTTGAGTTGGAGGCTCCTCATTGGAAACTTTCCTGGGTGTTCTCTTCTGTCAGCACTACCCCTCCCTGTGTGTGTAACCCAGAAGAGATTTATTGATTTATTTAAGTTTTTGTTTTTCAATAAAGTGAAACGCATTTAATCAATAGAGCCTGAACGGCAATGTAAAGTAGTTCCAAAGGAGCACAAGAGTGATGAATTTAAAATATATATATATATTTTCCCACTATTATCAGTTCATTTGTTAAGAATTCTGGTTTCACTATTTTCTTCACTTCAACGTGTGTAGAAAGTTTTTGAGGTCTGTTCTATACTTTTGGGTGTTTTCAAATGAAATTTTAAAGCATAGACTTGCAGAGCAGACATGTCCAAGTATGGTTCATTATTACAAACAGTGACTTGGCACGGGAGGAGTAATTGACACCTTTTTTTCGTGAATGGAATCCCTACTTGGACCTTTCTGGTTGAGCTAGAAAAAGTTAATTAAAAATTCTCCACCCTTTTCCCTTTCCACATTATCAGTATCACTGGGTTGCAATGATTTTGCTGGATTGTTCAAGCATTGAGTTTATGTCATTTAAATGTCAATGGTGGTTCCAGGCTTCTTCAGTGGGGAGCAGAGGCCTGTGGCCAATAACTCAAACTAAGGTCCCCTTGAGCCAGCAAAGGAAGTATTTGAAGGCCTAGTGGTTCTTCCCGGGGAGCTTCCCCTGCAGGTGCCCCACCTGCTCACACCCATTGTGGAAGGAGCCATTACACTGAGAGGAGCCGCCGCCCTGGAAAGTGGGGGGCCCATGATGAGGACTGGGAGGCTGTGACCCCTTGTGAGGTTGTGGTCTCCTAAGTCTGGACATTTTTAGACTTTCTATTTGAATTTTGCATCTGCAGTGTGGTGCACTCAGAGTGTAATTTATGAACATTGAGAAAGTCTGAGGATCAAGTGTTCTGTCTCATAATCAGAATGTTCATGAGTTAGGGAGTGTATTTGGGTCAGAACTTAAACTGAATCCAGCAGGGAGTTTCCTCACTGTGAGAAATGGAAGCTTGGAGATAGGGGGTGGGGGTGGGGGCACCTCCATGCTTACAGGAGACAGGAGGGTGTGTGGAGTTCCCAGAGTTCATCCCTGGGGCTGCTCTGGCTCCCACCCTCCTTCCACAGGTACTGACCCACTCCAAGGGTTCTGTCTCAACCAGGAGAGTCTGGATCCTAAATTTGGGAACATGTTCAGCTTTCACTCAGTGGCTTTCCTTCTGAACTGTACGGGATCCAGCTGCATAGGTTTTCATTCCAGTATTATGTTTGTTTATTTGTTTCTGTTGAATTCCTTTCTCTGTTGAATTGCTGCCCTTTGATTGTAGTTTCCATCAGCCCTTGAGCTTTTACTGTGTAGACAAATGTAAGGCAAGAAAACTGTGGCATCAAATACAGTTTTTGTTTAATCCAGATGTGAAGTGGGTGTATTTAAGTTCTCTGGTGCCTTTTTCATTTTAGTTCAGCGTTTGTGACTGTTTAGAGAACTTTCATTTTTAGAAGACTATATACCATTGCTAATGCAAACGAATTTCTATTTTAATTGATAGAGAAAAACACCTGGAGGCTTATGGAAGTCTCTCAAATTCCTAGTACATTTAATAGCTTAATTACAAACCCCTACGGCATTATAACAGGCTACTTCTTCCTGAAAACATCCCCCAGTGTGAAATACAGTGGAGGGAAGGCCTGTAAGCCCCTTGTTCTTTTAGTTAGAAAGATGTGTAAATTTTTATGGTTTACATTTATATCCATTACTGTTTAAGGGATTAAATCTCGGAGTGGTTTCCTACATAGAAAAGTTAAATTTTTTCCAAAGCAAAAGTTAATTAAAAATAATGTTTAAGCATAGGCAAATGTAGTGTATTTAGTTTCTACCTTTATTTTAAATAAATAATGCATGAGAAAGTTTTTAAAAACATTTCTAAGTTCAGAAACTAACTTCAGAAGAACCCCTGCTGGCATACTTGAGTGTTGGCCCACTCCTGTGCTCTTACTCCATCCACCCTCAAGTGACCGCTTCTTGCTCATCCTGTTGGTGTTTATTATAAAAACAAGCTCTTGTGAATGCCTGTTTTTCTTACTCATGTTTGTTCTTATAATGAGTGTGTAAGGTCCAGATTTGATGTTTGATTACTGAAAATAGCCTGTTAAAAAACAAAATGCAGCCAAGTAAGTTTGAGGAGCTATTTGGCTTTAAGTGATTTGTGAATCCATCATCATTTTATCTAGCAACTAAAGGGCACAAAAGGTTTTTATAGGAAGAGGGTGGGGCAAGGGATCTATTAACAACAACATATATATCAATTATTATGGGGCCAGGGGGTCTTTTTTCTTTGGGAGGGGGAGATAGAGAGTAGTGTTTATTATGCAGATTTTCATTGACATTTCCTTACCCTTGAACAGAAAATTCTAGACTGGTTGATTAACATTACATTTCTGGGAGAGGTTGGAACTGCAATTAGATCAGGTATTTTTTTATTATTATTTTAAGATTTATTTTATTGTTTTTGACAGAGAGAGAGAGAGAGGAGAGATACAGAGACAGAGAGAGAACCGAACTTGGGGAGCTCCCAGTTCAGCACATGGTTCCACACGGGCCGGGGCCGGGATTCGATTCTTGGTCCCTGGCGCTACAAAGTGAGCGCTCAACCCACTGAGCCATCCCGGCTTCCCCTAGATCAGGTATTAAATCTAGGTTTGGTATCATGGGCTTTTAGCATGAGTGATGCCATTTTGGGCCTGTGATTTTTCTTTAACAAGATTTACCCCTCTCCCTTTTCCTTTAGTGCAGTGATTCCCAACCTTTTTCCACTGTGTTTTCCTTTTAAACCCATTTATTTAAATTGTACCCCTTGGGGAAGCTGGGATGGCTCAGCGGGTTAAGCCCTCGCTTTCTCACTTTGAAGCCCTGGGGACTGAGGATCGAGTCCCGGCCCCAGCAGACCCATATGCTGAACTGGGGTGTGCCCCCAGTCCATTCTTGCCAGGCCGATGTGAGAGGCTCCCGGCCCCATTCCTGCCCTGCGCAGCCCTGTGCCCACCTGTGGAGCGAAACTGCTCTGGGCCCTCCCCCTTCTCTCTGTCTCTCTCTGTCAAAATCAATAAAATAAATCTTTAAATTGTACCCCATGTTTTTGTTTTTGTTTTTAAGATTTATTTTATTGTTGTTGTTGTTTTTATATTTTTATTATTTATTTTTGACAGAGAGAGAGAGAGAGAGATACAGAGACAGAGAGAGAACTGAACTGGGAGAGCTCCCAGCTCAGCATATGGTTCCACACAGGCCGGGGCCCGGATAAGATCCCTGGTCCCTGGCACTGCAAAGTGAGCTCTGAACCCACTGAGTCATCCCGGCTTCCCCAACCCCATGTTTTTAAACCAGCTGTTTTTAAGTACTGATACTTTTGTTCAGTGCCTGTCTTAATGGAAAATAGTGGAAATGAGGTAAGACGTTAGAAAAGAAAAATTACTACACTAAAAGTACAAACCACAGATTTAATTTTATAATATTCATACCAGTTAAAAATTGTTCCTGATTATTTTTCACGTACGCCTGAATGGTACAGTATGTACCCCTAGGAGGATGCATACCACTGTTTGGGAATCGATGCTCTAGTGTTTCTTTTTTTTTTTTTAAATTATAGTGGACATACAATATTACATTCGTTTCAGGTTTACAACATAGTGATTGGACATTTATATACCTTACGAAGTGATTCCCAACTAAGTCTAGGACCCATCTGACACCATACCTACTTATTATATCATTGACTATATTCTCTGTGCTGTAATTTATAGCCCCAAAACGATTTAACTGGCAGTTTGTACTTAATCCCCTTCACCTTTTTTGCCACCCTGCCAGCCCCCACCCATCTGGCAACCATCAGTTTGTTTTCTGTATCTATGAGTTTGTTTCTGTTTTATCTTCTTTGTTCATTTATTTTGTTTTTCAGATTCCACATATAGGCGAAATCATGGTATTTGTCTTTCTCCATCTGACTCATTTCACTTAGCAAAATGCCCTCGAGGTCCATGTTGTTGCAAATGGCAAGATGTCATTCCTTTTTTTAGCTAAGTAATACTCCATTGTGTACATGTACCACTTCTTTATTCATTCATCTATTGGTGGACACTTAGGTTGTTTCCATACCTTGGCTACTGTATTAATAAATAATGCTGTGGTAAACATAGTTGTTCGTATATATTTTCAAATTAGTGTTTTGTATTTCTTTGGGTAAATACCCAGAAGTGGAATTGCTGGGTCATATGGTAGTTATATTTTTAACTTTTTGAGCAATCTCCATACTTTTATGTTAGTTTTACCAGTTTATAACCACACTAACAAACATCACCGGGTTCCTTTTTATCCACATCCTGGCCAACATTTATTCTTTGTTATCTTTTTGACAATAGCCATTCTGACAGATATGAGGTAGCTCACTGTGGTTTGGGTTTGCATTTCCCTGATGATTAGTTTGTATTTAGCATCTTTTCATGTGTCTGTTGGTCATCTGTATGTCCTCTTTAGAAAAATGTATGCAGGTCCTCTGCCTATTTTTTTTTTATGCAGCTAAGTTTATTCTCACAACATATTACATGTAAACGATAACTACAAGAAACAATGGTCCTAATAGCTATGGATGAAAACAAAGGGCACGTGTACTTGTGTCTTTTAGATGGGATCACTGATGTTGTGAAGGATATAAAAACAAAGCACCAAGCAGTGCTTTAGTTTGTAAGGTGGAAGTTTACCTATAGGCATGTTGGCCATTCCTCTTGATGCTGCCAAGGAATACATATATGAGGTGGCAAGTCTGTGTCTATCCAGCTGCTTTTAAAAAATAAAAGGAACTTTAAGCATTTTGCCTTTTCTTTTACATGTTGCAATAAAATGTGACTACAAATCATTACAAAATCATTGTTTAGGCAATGTATAATTCACTGAGATTACTTAGACCTGGATGCATTGTGAGATAATATAATATCCAGTAAAGATAATACATTAACAATAATGCAGTATATTTCAGTAAAAATAGAATAAATAAAATAAAAATATTTTAAGCTGTATTTAACAGGTTAATTAAAAAATGGTAAGACATACAAGGCATAGTGAACAGGGCTGCCAGTTTACCAAATTACAGATACAAAGAATGCATAGATAACTGAAGTGTCACTAAAACATCAGGTAAAACACTGGCAGCCTTTTCACAGAAAAATACACACATACGTTCATACATCCTTTGTGGCCATGGCAGAAAGTGTCTGAACATACTGTTTAACATAATTAATTTTATAGGGGAAGCCAGGGTGGCTCAGTGGGTTAAGCGCTCACTTTGCAGCACCGGGGACAGGGGATTGAATCCCAGCCCCGGCCTGTGCGGAACCATGTGCTGAGCTGGGAGCTCCCCCAGTTCAGTTCTCTCTCTGTCTCTGTATCTCTCTCTCTCTCTGTGAAAAATAAATAAAATATATTTTAAAAAAATAAATAAATAAAAAATAATTAATTTTATAAAATCAATTGTATTTACTATGCAAAGCTATCTTCAAAACAAAGTATCTGCAGTTTTCAATATGTAAAGGCTACTACTATTCATCTTAATGTATCCTATAATTGCGTATATGAATCAGTTTGCTACTGAAAGCTAGCTCAGTATTCCTGATCTTGAACATATGCCTTAAAAATGAACAGGGGGTGTTGGTAGAGATTGCCAATATGAAAGTGGATTGATTACTTTTTCAAAATTTTGAAGTTTATCACACTAGAACATTTCACTGAGGCAGTCAAGATAAAAGGGAATCCCGTTTGAATTTTGAACAGCTTTCAAAGGGCACAGGATTTTCTTAATACAATAATTTCTTAAGATGGCACTGGTTACTTCAGATAGAAGTATATAGGCAGTGACCAGTATAATTCATTTCTAGAGAGGCAACTTTTTTGTCCTAATATAGGTGCTAGCAAAAATTCTAGAACTCTGAGAAAGAACAGAGACAGGAGGCCACTTACGCATCCCATTATGTTCTCTGGTAGCTAGCTAAGTATCATGAATTAGAAATCTCTCTCCCACATGTAACACTGTCTCTGGAAATCTGGCTGGGTGAACAGGCTGAACTGCATGTGGAATCCTGTCCTCCATAACATGTTTGAGGCACACTGCAAGGAAACAGTCCTAGATTGAGTGAAGGCAAGGGTTTTATAATTCATACCATTGTGTGAGTAATCTGAACACATTTCCCTACCTATACAGGGAATTCTAAGATTTCTTGACAAGTGAATATCCCCAGAATAATTCTGGAAAGACTTCCTGACTGGTGTGGGAACAGCATAACTTGTAACGGAATTGAGAAGCATGGGTGCTAGTCCTGGTTTTCTCACTAACTTCTGTGAGATCTTAGGCTAGGTGACTGAGCCTCTTGTTATTTCACTTTTATTTCTCAAATGCATTTCGTACCTTTACCTTGTAAGGCTCAAATGTGGTAACAACATGGAAACCATTTGACAAGTACATAGCAGTGGATAAAGCAATTACTTTTATTGCTGAATGTTGTAAAATGTTAATTTTGACATTAAAAAGTGAACAAGATTAATGTTTAGATTAATACCCTTAGCAAATACCTTTTAAAACAATGTCAACAAGTGTCTAAACATGTGAATCTTTACATCTAAGTTTTATGTTTATATAGAAGCAGGAAAGTACTATTTTTGGGAAACTTGGTAAATAGTCCATTGTTCTTATGCATATTCTGCTCTGATAGGAAATTTTTAAATCTTGAAAATAAAATGGAAAAAATACAAATTTAAAAATATATCTAGTGGAATCCAACAAATTCTAACATTAAATACATACATTCAAGAAATTCAATTTAATGTAATATGTTGCCATGGACAATACATGATGGACAGACAGCTTTCTGGGCAAAAAGCATTAGTGCAAGATTGAACTAGATGCAGAATCCTATAGCAGAATGTTTACTTAGGAGGTGGACTAACAAAATAACATGGTGAAGATCTGAAATATAAATGACATTTCCTCAATTCTAAATTGCATATTTGCTAACTAGCAAACTAAAGATAAAAGGCTTACAGGGAATACTCCATTTTAATATTTATGTAGAGAATGGCCATAGTGAACGATAATTCTCTAGCTGCACTGTACAATATAAGGCAGAAGTTTGAATATGCCCCACTCAAAATGCATTACGATTGTGTTCCTCTCATTCTCTTAATAATCAGTTTGAAAACTATCTGAAAAGAAAGGCTTTTTTTTTTCTTTCTTTCGAGTTTAACTTCTGAAATTCGGTTTGTTTTTCAATTTTGAAGTTTCACTTTTTTCCCAATATCCCACAAACAGCTGTAGACATGAAGTGGTGTCCATGTGTCAAAGAGCTCATC
Source organism: Craseonycteris thonglongyai (assembly GCA_004027555.1). NCBI lineage: Eukaryota > Metazoa > Chordata > Mammalia > Chiroptera > Craseonycteridae > Craseonycteris > Craseonycteris thonglongyai. The sequence continues at coordinate 11,397 of PVKE010031979.1, forward strand.
AGGGAAAGCTGCCAGTTGGTGTCTATACTGATTCCAACAGCCAATTTTGTCAACCAAAAAGTTCAATTCTATGAATAACTAAACTAAAAACTCATCATCCTATTTTTAGAGCATTTCAATGGTATCTGGTCTACAGTGTCTACTCCAATGTTGCAAACAGGGCACGTGCTGCTGTAGGACTTAAAAGTTGTTTGTGACAGATCCAGTCAAGAAGACAGTGAAACTAACTCAGGTGTCATTCACTCCAAGGACTCAGCATTAGTTCAGTAGGAGGGGTATGGCCGCATTCTTCTCTATGTGAAGTTATGTTCACGATATTTACAATAAGAAAAAGACCTTCCACTGCTTCTGATGTAACTTACTGACAGCAACAAAATTAGTCATGTTTCTTTTCATATCACGTGATGGTGGCAAGATGAGGTAGCATGCTTGTCTAACACTGGTTAAGAATAAATTCTCTGACAACAAAGCATCAGCAACTGAATGGAAGGTCAGATATCAGTTCATCTTTAGTGTAGCTATTCAATCTTCGGGTAAATACTATAGAATCCTTTAGCCCTATAGCTATGGTGCTTCTGTGACAGGGCGTTTCTGTTTCAAAGTGTCAATGAGGGATAAGACCCCGCGTTTGACATTGGTTGTGACTCTTCTGGTCACTGAGTCTGCTGGCGGAGGAGGTGGTCGAACTTTCTGTGAAGGTGGCCTAGCTACCAAGCACTTCTGGTATCGTAACATGCAGGCGGCCTGCACTGCCTCGGACACGTTACCGGCATTAGGCTCGCACCAGAAAACGTAGCACTCAAAGCGCTGGTTCCCAGTGTCCATGATGAAGGCAAATGTGTGGACATCCTTCCTGATGCCCATGAAGGACAGAAATTGCACACGACATTCCACTAGGATTTCCTCTTCATTCTTTTCACTGATGACTGTCACAGTAGCATCAGCCACATTCATGTTCACTGAGGGCCAATCCTCCTTGTTGGATGAGGTCATAAGATTTTCTATGGCATCGTTCAGGGTATCCATTCCGATTGGTTTGTCTACAGGTAACATGCCCAAGTACTGCACATGGAACTTCTGCACCAGCTCAGTCTTTGGTGTTGGAAAATCTACTTGCAAGGGAACATCGGGGTGCACACTGGTTCTCTCCTGTAAGGAACTGCAGGCCAGGGCTTTGGCATTCTTCCTTTCAGCCATAATCTTGGAACAGATTTCGTGGAGACTTGTGGCGATCACTTTTGCTGGTGTGTCACATCAAAATACATGACATTTAAAAATTCTTGTATCTTTGTCTCTTGCTACATAAGCAAAATCTCTGGGCCTCACAGGACTGGGCCGGGACGCCACGCCAGCTGGGACGAGGGGCGTCCGCCCCTCTGCCTATTTTTAAATTGCATTGTTTGTTTACTTGATGTTGAGTTGTATGAATTCTTTATATATTTTGGATATTAATCCCTTATTGGATATATCATTTCTTCTCCCATTTAGTAGAGTGCCATTTTTGTTGTTGTTGTTGTTGATGATGATATTTTTCTTTACAGTGCAAAAGCTTTTTAGTTTGATATAGTACCATTTCTTTATTTCTGTTTTTGTTGTTTTTGTCAACACTGGTGTTAAAGGGTTAATTGCCTATGTTTTCTTCTAGGAGTTGTATGGTTTCACGTCTTACATTTAAGTCTTTTATCCATTTTGAGTATATTTCTATATGTGGTAGGGGTAGAGGGCCCAGAGCTGTTGTACATCATTAGTTGTGACATGGTTTCATGCCACACAGGTGGATGTGGTGCTGTGCGGGGCAGGAATCAAACTAGGGACCTCCCTCATGGGAGGCAAGAACCTTTGCTGCCGTGATATCTCAGTGGTTGCCAGTTGCGCTGCAGTTAAGCATATGGGTTTGCACAGGCTAGGGGCTGGAATCAAACCCCAGATCTCATGATTGCAAGACAAGCGCTCAACCAATGAGCTATACTGGCATTCCCCAACACCATTTCTTGAAGAGACTGTCTTTACCCCAATATATGAAGGCTGTCTGGAAAAAATCTAGCATAACTGCCTCTGTTTTTCATGTAACATGGCTGGATACTTAACAGACAACACTCGTATATGCTTTTCTCCTTTGTCGTAGACTAATCGACCTTGTAAGTGTGGGGTTTTTAATTTATTGGGTAACGTTGGTTTGTAAATATATGTTTCAAGTGTACAATTCTATAATACATTATCTGTATGCTGCATTGTGTGCTCACCGCTCAAAAACTAGTCTCCTTCCATCAGCATATCCTCCTCCCACCTTCCTCTGGTACCACCATTCTGTTGTCTGTGCTTATGAGTTTGTTTTGTTTATTCATTTGTTGCTTTCTGTCTTGTAACCCACATATATGAGTGAAATCATAGGTTTTTTTCTGTCTGAAAAAAACATTATATTGGCATTATATTCTCAAAATATATTCATGTTGTCACAAATGGCAGTGTTTTATTTCTTATGGCTGAGTAGTATTCCATTGTATATGTGTACCACCTCTTTATTTAATCATGCATGGTTTATTTAATCATGCATGGTTTTTCCATGTCTTGGCTACGTGAATAATGCTATGATGAACATAAGGGTCATATGTCTTTTTTTTTTTCATTGTTAAATCTATTAGGGTTGCATTGGTTAGTAAAAATTACATAGGTTCTAGATGTACAACTCTGCAGTATTTTGTGTATGTGTTATAATATGTGTTGACCACCCAGAGTCAGCTTTCTCTTCATCATCATGTATTTAGCTCCCCCTCCCTCCTCTTCCACCCCTCTCTGTCCTTACCCTCAGGTAACTACTAAATACTGACTAAGGGGTCATGTGTCTTTATGAATAAATGTTTTCAAATTTTTCAGGTAGATATACAGAAGAGGGATTGCTGAGTCATACTGTAGCACTAATTTACATTTGCACCAGCAGTGCATGAGAGTTCCTCTGCCTCTACATCCTCTCCAACATTTGTTGTTTCTTTTCTTGTTAATAACAACCATTTGAACAGGTGCAAGGCGATACCTCATTGTGATTTTGATTTTTTTTTAAGACTTTATTTCTTTTTAATATTTATTTATTTATTTATTTTTGACAGAGTGAGAGAGCGAGAGACAGACAGAAAGAGAACTGAGCTGGGAGAGCTCCCCAGTTCAGCATATGGATCCGCATGGGCCGGGGCCGGGATTCGATCCTTGGTCCCTGGGGATGCAAAGTGAGCGCCTAACCCACTGAGCCATCCTGGCTTCCCCAGATTTTTTTTTTTTTTTTAAAGATTTATATTATTGTTTTTGACAGAGAGAGAGAAAATGAGGAGGGCCCAGAGCAATCTCCATAGTTGTATGTCATTCACTGTAGTTTCCCTCCACAGATGGACGCGGGTCTGGGCAGGGCAGGAACCTGGCTGGGCGTCTCCCACATGGAAGGCATGCCCTTGCTGGGGGCCTCCTACATGGGAAGCATGCCTGGGGTGAGAGCCAAACTGGGGCCTCCCACATGGGAAGACCCGAACTGGAATCACACCCCACTTCAGCATATGGGTCCACAGGGGCCAGGGCCAGGATTCGATCCTTGGACCCTCGGGCTGCAAGACAAGCACTCAACCCGCTAAGCCATCTGGCATCCCCTGATTTTTCTTACAGCTAGTGAAGCTGAGCAGTTTCGCATGCGAGGTCTTACAATTTTGTGAACTCATCCTAGAAAAAGGGCTACATACCTATAGCAACAAGGGGCTACGTCTTAAGTAGCCACAGAATTTGGAGGTTGAATACGCATTCACCATGCACACTGAGATGGAGTTGAGGCAGCAGAACACTACTTATTGGAATATTAGGTAAGACAGACAGAGGAGAGCAAGGTAAGAGATAAAGTAACAGCAAGTCCTCACCACCTGAAGAGTTTTCAAGGCGCAGGAGAGCCAAGACAGCACCTTGGCTTCAGGGGTGTCTGGCAAGCATCCCTGTCAGAGAGTTCTGACCAGGGCTCATTGTTCTATTATTTTTATAGTATTTTATACAATAGGGATTTTACACAATAGTGTTTGATTTATGTGCTGTACAAAATGTCATAGGTTACTATCGACCTACGTGTGGTCACTGTAACAACGGGGCAACCTTATGGGTTCTATTCATGCATTCCACCAGCGGGTCAGCGATCAGTCAACCAGGAAGGTTGGCAAGGCCATTCCGAGTTCACTCCTGCTGACGGGGAAGTCGATACCCAGGTGCCACCTGGGAAGAGCATTCCCAGAATGCAGCAAGTGGAGGGCACAAAGGGACATCTAACTCATATATGATTTGCTTTACATTACCTCATTGCTAGATATTATTGTGGTCACCTTCGAAGTAATCCTTTTGGGAAGGGGAAGCTATACTCCAACACCGGTGCCTAGTCCACCCTTCAAAGCGATTTTGGAACTCTTGCTGGAATGGCCATCAGAGCCATCATCATATTACCCTTGATGCCCTGAATGTCATCAAAATGTCTTCCTTTCAATATTTCCTTTTTCTTTGTATAAAGGAAAAAGTCACTGGGGGGCCAGATCAGGTGAGTGGGGAGGGTGTTCCAACACAGTTATTTGGTTGCAGGCTAACAAGTCCCTCACAGACAGTGCTGTATGAGTTGGTGCATTGTAATGTTGCAAGAGCCATGAGTTGGTGGCGAAAGTTTAGGTCTTTTTCGTCTAATTTTTTTCATGCAGCCTTTTTAGCACTTCCAAATAGTCAGCGTGGCTAACTGTTTGTCCAGTTGTTACCAATTCATTATAAACAATTCCTCTGATATCAAAAAGGGTTAGCAACATCGTTTTTACTCTTGATTTGGACTGATAGAACTTTTTTGGTCGTGGAAAATTGACTAACTTCCATAGTACACTTTGATGCTTTGTTTCAGGGTGGTATTGGTACACCCATGTTTCATCACCAGTGATAACGCAACCCAAAACATTGTCTTTTCTCTCCAAAAAGCCTTGGCAAACTCAACCTCCAGCATTCTTGTGACAGTACACAAAAACACACAACAGTAATGAGCAGCACTCAGCAAGACACCACCGCACATCAACAGGAATACAGCTGTGAGACACTGATATACCAAGATTATGAAACCTTACCAAGTTGTTTGTACAGTGCTGCCCACGTAAGTGCACAGTGGCAAGCTCGTGAACTTAATTGTCAGACCTCGTATATCTGATGGCCATTTGTAGTTCTTTTTGGGAAAAGTGTCTATTCAGGTTCTGTTAATTTTTTAATTGGATTTTTTCTTTTATGTTATATGAGTTCTTTATATATTTTGGATATTAGCCCTTTATCAGAGGTATTGGTTTTTGTTTTGGGGAGTTTTGTTTGTTTGTTTTAATTTGAATCATTTTTTAGAAAGATTTATTTTACTATTTTTGAGAGAAGGGTGAGAGAGAGAGAAAGAATAAAGGGGGAAAAGCCCAGAGCAGTCTCCATAGTTGTACATCACTAGTTGTGACATGATTTCATTCCACACAGGTAGATGTGGGGCTGCGTGGGGTGGGAACCAAACTGGGGGCCTCTGTCATGGGAAGCAAGAACCTTTGCCATCAAGCCATCCTGGTTGGGTTACCAATTGCACCCCAGTTCAATATATAGGCTTGCACAAGCCAGGGCCAGGAACTGATCCCAGGACCTCACAGTTGCAAGGTAAACAATCTGTAGAGCTGTCTCAGTATCCCCTATTGGAGGTATTATCTTTCTTTTTTAAATTTTATTTTATTGTTAATTGTTGAATTTATTGTGGTGACATTGGTTGGTAAAAATTACATAGGTTTCAGGTGTACAATTCTCCATTACGTTTTCTATGTATTGCATTATGTGCTCCCCATTCAGAGTCAGTTCTCTTTCCATCACCATATATTTTATTCCCCCTCCCTACTACCCCACCCTTATAGGTAGAACATAAAACTGAAAGTAACAGACAAAACTCATGGAGGTATTGTTTAAAAATATCTTCTCCCATTCCATTGGTTGCCTTTTTGTTGATGGTTTCTTTTGCTGTGCAGAAGCATTTTAGTTTGATATAGTCTCATTAATTTATTTTTGCTTTTTATTTTACCTTTTGCATCAAGTTCACAAAAGCCTCTCTCTGAAACCAAAATCTATAACATTAGTGCCTATGTTATCATGTGTGTATTTTATTGTTTTAGGTATTGTACTTAGGTCTTTGATCCATTTAGAGTAAATTTTTGTATATGGTGTCAAATAGCACTCTAGTTTTATTCCTTGGCATGTGGCTTTCCAATTTTCCCAACACCATTACTCAAGAGACTGCATTAACCCCCATTGTACGAAGACTGTCCAGAAAGTATCCAGCTATGTAATATTGAAAACAGAGACATTTATGGCTGGATTTTTTTCTGGACAGCCCTTGTATATTCTTGCTACCTTTAGCATAGATTAATTGATGTATGAGCATGGGTTTGTTTCTGGGCTCTCTATTCTGTCCCATTGGCCTATATGTCTGCTCTTATGCTAGTACCATGCTCTTTCATTTACTGTAGCCTTGTTTGATATCAGGTAGCATGACACTTCTAACTTCATTCTTCCTAAGATAGCTTTAGCTTTTCAGGGTCTTTTGTGGTTCCATATAAATTTTAGTATTATTTGTTCTACTTCTGTGAAAAATGTCATTGGTATTTTGATAGGGATTGCATTGAATCTGTAGATTACTTTGGGTAGTATGGACATTTCAATGCTGTTAATTCTTCCTATCCATTAGCACAATATAAGTTTCCATTTATTTATATGTTCTTCAGTTTCTTTCTTTAGTGTCTTAAATTTTTCCAAATGTAGGTTTTTTACCTCCTTGGTTAACTTTATTCTTAGGTATTTTATTCTTTTTGATGCAAATGTAAATAGAAATGTGTTCCTAATTTCTCTTCCTAGTAGTGTGTTATTGGTTTATAAAAAATGTAATTGATGGGGAAGCCGGGATGGCACAGTGGGTTAAGCGCTCACTTTGCAGCGCCTGGGACCAAGGATCGAATCCCGGCCCCGGCCTGTGCGGAACCGTATGCTGAACTGGGAGCTCCCCCAGTTCAGTTCTCTCTCTCTCTCTCTCTCTCTCTCTCTCT
>PVKE010031980.1:0-18735 GCA_004027555.1 Craseonycteris thonglongyai
GGTGGGAGTGGGCACAGGATATATGGTGATGGAAGGGGAGCTGATTCTGGGTGGTGGGCACATAACGTGATGCATGGGTGATGTGATGTGGAGTTGTACATCTGGAAACTATCTAATTGTTACCAACCAATGTCACCCCATTAAATTTAACAATAAAAATAAATAAATAAATAGATAAATAAATAAATAAATAAAATCAAGTCGTTTGAATGCAATTGAGTGCTTACTTCAGCAGCACACATACTAAATGCAATTGAGAAGATATGTATATGAGTACTGAATTGCACAATGTCTGCAATATTTATGTCTTTGTTGATATAATCAAGTTAAGATGAGTTCATATTGGATTAACATGAACCCTAGCCCAGTGACTGGTATCTTTATAAGAACAGGGAAACTTAGACACAGAGATGCACAGAGGGAAAATGGCCATGTGAAGACATAGGCAGAGGCTCAAGGATGCCACCACAGGCCAAAGAATGCCAACAATCACCCGCCACCCTCAAAAGCTAGAAAAGGCAGAGAATTCTTTCCCAAAGCCTTTGAATGAATGCAGACCTCTTGACACCCTGATTTCAATCTTATAACTCTAGCACTGTGAGAGAATAATTTCCCATTGGTTAAGCCATTTCATTTGTAGTAATTTGCTACAGGAGCCTTAGGAAACAAATATAATACACACTATACAATTAATAGCAGATGCTTATATATTTTCAGACACTAATCAAAGAGCTTTCACATATTTAATTTTTAGAATCTCATGAGGTACATAATAAATACAATTATAATCTCATAGAGTAACTGTAGGATTTATCATCCAGACAAAGACATTTTTGAAAGTGAAAAGGCTCACCATTGGTAACTTCACTAGGACCACAGTATTGGCCAGGACTGACCATGGTCACCCTAACCACATGGCAGATAAGACAACTGAAGTACAAAAAAAAAAAAAAGTAACTTGCCCAAGGAAGCATGGCTAGTAGATGGCAGAGACAAGATTTAAACCCAGAAGATTTGTCTATAACCACCACTCTATGGCATATTTAATTTGCCCAGCCTTCTGGGACTAAGTCACAAGCACAAAGAGCCACCTGAGTAATTGTCTCAGCCCCAGGTCTGCCATTAGCACAGGCAGGTCCAGGTATCCAACAACCACTGGCCCAGGTGCCCCAAACCCAAGAGGAATCAAAAAGATTCTCTGTGGTTCTGTTAGACAGTCATGAGAATTGAAGTTAAAAGACTTAGATTACAGTTCCCCTTCTGCCACCCCATTACTGTGTCCTGGGGGCAAGTCACTTCCCCTCACTTCATCTTTGGCCTCTTGCAGTCTGCTATCAGGGCATTCCACCTGCAGCATGGCCCAGGTGACCCCATAGTCACCAGCTATCTATAATAAAGGCTTACCTCTGCAAAGGATCCCAAACATTAATGGGCATTTACAAAGAAATTTGAAGGGAAGGGGTCCTCTGCTATCAGGGGAAGGGTGTTAGCGCTCTTCTGTGGCTCCTCATCCAGGTGATTTGGGTGCCCTGGGTGGAAACGTGGCCTTTAAGTACACGTGGAAGCAATAGGCAGGAAGCAAGTCTGCTTGGCCTCACCAGAGCTATAACTACATTCTGGGCTTCTCACTAGTTCTGAGGCCAAGCTCTGAACCCCAAATTAGACCAAGGTCCTGGTGCCCTCAACCCCCTCCCTGGGACCACCTAGTACTCTGTCCTTGTACCTGGGGCCACCTAGGACACCCTGTCCTTGTACCCTGCCCTCCCCTCAGGACTGACCCCTTGGGTAGCCTATCCCACCCTTGAGTTTGCTCAAGAGCTTTAGACCTGGCATTTTGTGGCTAGCCCCTCTGTCTTGGACCACCAGTACATCCCACTAGTCACCACACCCTGCTCAATTGACTTCCCAAGTAACTGAGTCCATACTCCCCATCTCCCACCCACCTTCACTAGCACGTCCCAACTGGTCTCCTGGCTCCCTCTCTTCTGCGCTTTGTCTCTTTCCTTTTCCTCATGCATTGCCCCTTCTCACCACTGCAGGCGCCCCGACTGTGAAACACACATCGACTCCCTTGTCCCCTGTGTGTAAACCTGCACTATACTCCCAGGGGGACACTCCAGGCCTGCACCACTGGGTCCAAACTGCTTTGAGCCCCGTCTTCTCACACCTTCCCAGGCACACCACCTCCCACTTCCTCAAAGGGCCCCCACCCTGTGCTCCAGCCACATAGGATTAAGCCCTGCGCCCCAAACACCACGTGCATTTAGCAACCCTCCTTTTTCACTACCAAGAAGACCACCCCTCGCTTTGATGAACCAACCCCTCCTCAGTACCCACAAGGCACATCTTGCAGTTGGTCTTCCTTGGCTCCTCTTCCCGCCCCCAGCCTCCATCAGAACCAGTCCCTCGTTCCCCAGGGAGCCCAGCGGTCTTCGATAGCACTTATCTCACCGCTGTCCCAAGCTGCCTAGTAGTACAGTTCCTATGGTGCCAGTCAGTCTCCCCAGAGACTGGCCTTGTCCACATCTGTGCCCCCACCATGCCCAGCCTTGTATGTCACTCCTGAAAGGGGTTCTATCATGTGCATAGACCTGCCCTTTGAGCCAGAGCAAAGACCAACTCTGCACCTGGCTGCCTCCCCATGATGGGCCTGAGCGGTGGCATCACACCCCACCTGGGGTGGGGACCAGAGGCAGCAGATACAGATTGCAGGCAGGGCCAGGCAAAGACTCACAAAAGCCTTTGAAGAAATCTGCTTAAAGAGCCAAGGATGCTATTAAGCCCCCAGAGGGGGAAAGAAAGAATAAGAAAGACCCTGCTTGGCTTTGTCCTCCTGCCCTGTCCTCTGAGAGCTTTTCCCTGCCAGCAGCCCACATAGCCCAGCCTTGGCTGCTGAGTTGGTGCTGGAAGGTTCAGAGTTTGCCTCCCATTCCTCCCTCTCTCCAATGGCCCATCACTCCCGTATTTGTTGCAATTTGGCTGCCAAGCTTCTTTCGAATACACATCATTAATTCCACGACACACCACAAGTGGGATCAGGCATTTGAGAAAGGACAGAAGTATGGAATCCAGGAGCTAGGCTGCCACGTGCAAAAACCATCGGGGAAGGCAAACCAAAGAGAGCCTTTATATTTTCTTTTTGTTTTTCAACAGACATAAGTTCACTGCAAGCAGCGGCCATTAGGTCTAATTAGACCCTCGGAAAAAGAGGGGAGCGAGCACTCCGGCAGGGACAAGGGAGGAGAGGGGGAAACGACAGTAAGTGAAGCCAAATAATGAATATTAAACTTTGTAAGTAATGTTTAATTAAGTTAGTCTACGATTGAGGCTTTTTGCAAATATTACCCTAGGATTCAGAGTAGTACATTAAGTGCCCAGAAAATCACCAAACAGGGAACATCGGCTGCCTTTTATTCCTCTGTTTTAGCTGCACAGAGGGTCCAAGGGCTGGAGACTTTGGGAGGTCACAGAAAGCCATGTCCCTGAGCCCCCTTCCCCAGCACCCGTGCCCCCAGCTTCCATAGCACACCACAGGGTACTAGAGCTCATCACCCCGTGACAGTGAGAACTCCTATTTGTCCCAAGAGCCCATCAAAAGGGAAAAAGAAAGACAAGCCAAAATTTGAGACAGGATGTGTACAAGCCATAAAAGCAATGCAGGATCACTTTTCAGAATATACAAAGGCCTACTTACAGAAAGAAACAAACAACCCAACAGAAACATAGGCCAAGAACATGAACCAGCAATTCACAGAAGAAAAAGATCCAGTTAAAATACAGAAAGAAAAACAAAAGCACAAGCTCACTAGATCTCAGAAAAATGCACAATCTGAAATGCTACCATGGCATACCTCCCAGATTAATGACAGCAAAAAAAACAAACAAAAAACAAACAAACATGAATGTCTGAAGACACCAAGTGTTGGTGAGGACACAGAAGGAGAGGAATGCACAACGCAGTCCGCGGGAGAGCAACTTGGCACCATAGGGCCAAGACTAAGACGCACATACTCTAGAACCCAGGAGGAAATCAGTTACCAAATAGATACCCTAGATTCTGAGGCACGTGCATAAAAATATGCAGGGCAGCATTATTTATATAACAAAGTATGCGAGGACATTAGGAACATAGTTCAGATGAAGGGTTTTAGGAGCCATCAAATGTTGCCTTTGCCAAAATCTTCATCTGTAGGGCACCTGGGCTTCAAGTGGCTGACACCTGACATAGTATTGAGCCACACTGGGTCTCGGTGCAGTCACAAAACCAGACGGGAGTGTCAGCACGCCGGCCCACCCATCAGCGCTCATGAGCAAAAGGCCTTCAGGGTAGGAGATGAGACCCACCGTCCAGGCAGGATAAATTAGCCATTTCTTGCCAACTGGATTAAAATTAATTGTTAAGCCTTCTCTCCATCCAAACTTAACAGATCTGTCTAAATTCAGCTGCCCAGAGTACTGAGATGTTTTCTAAAGCCCACAGAGGCCTCATTTTTCTCCTTAGAGCTTGAGAATGCCTAGAAAGCACTAGTCATGGAGACGCTTATCATTGGCCGGAAGTAGTGCCGCAGACACAAAATTATTTGAGCCATTTTTAGTTGGATTTGGGCTTGGACAAGTGTCTTTGAGGAATCACAATAAGTTAATTCACATTTTTGTAAAGGATAGCCATGATGAATCCATCTTTACCTGGACTTGAAGAATTCATCGTGTAGTGGTTTTATCCACTGAGAAACACTATTTGCTCATTTATTGAAAAAAGGTAGTAGATAAGCCAAGCAGACAGCCTAGTAAACTCTGGTATTAGCTAACCATGACTTTGGGTAGCTCTCTCTCTCTCCAAGCATGATGACCCCAATTTTATAACTATGAGATGGGGCTCAGCCCGTTGTAACCCACAGGCCAAATTTAGTTCTTCACCTATTTTTGTTTGGCTCACAATCAAAGAATGCTGTTTATGTTTTTAAATATCATAGTTTCCTGTGTGTAATACACTCCCATGTATAATGCATACCCACATTCTTTGGCCTACACATTAATATAGATATGGAATTAGTACTACTCATGTATAATGCACATCCTTATTTTACCCTCACAAATTTTGGAGGGAAAAGTACACATTAAACAAGCAAAATATGGCAATTCTTAAAAATCAAAAAAAGACTATTTTATGACAGGTGAAAATTAAAGAATAGTCCAATATTAGTGCCCATAATACATTTTTTCTGGAACATAATCACACTCGCTCATTTGCTGATGGTCCATGGCCACTTTTCCTACAACGGCAGAGTTGGGTGGTTGGAATGGAGTCTCTATAGTTACTCTCTAGCCCTTGGCAGAAAGAGTTCAGCAACCCCTAGTCTAGAGCAGCCCTGTCCAATAGAAGAATAATATGAGCCAGAGATGAAATATTAAATTTTCGAGTAACCACATCAAATAAAGAAAAAGACATGAAATACATTTTCATGATATAGTATTTGATGCAATATATCCCAGAGACTCAGTAACCAATATACTGTTTTCAGTCCACATACGAAGAGGTTCACCTTAAGTTAGATGCAGATTTTCAATGAATTGGTGGTCCACTCCCCTAATTTCTGCATTGTTCAAGGGTCAACTATTTTTGTGAGATATTTTGCACTATTGTTGTAATGATGTCTCCAAATAGGAGGTGTATTCTGTGCTTCCCATAAACAGCATTTCAACATCTACATCTCACATGATCTGTAACCGCATGTGGATAATGGCTACTATGCCAGACAGAGGGCATAGGGTCAGATTAACTTTAAGATTCTTTTCAGCTTTAACATGATAAGATTATCTCAAACATGTACAGGCTTCAAAACAAAACAAAAAGAAAAAACTGTCCATTCTCCAGGATTTAATTAGAGTTCTAATTCCCCAAAACAGGGGTCTCCAACCCCTGGCCCATGAACCTGTATCAAGACTGACACTGGTCTGTGGTCTCTTAGGAACCCAGCCACACAGCGGGAAATGAGGGGTAGGCTAGTAATCAAAGCTTCATCTGCATTCACAGCCGCTCCCCATTGCTCACATGACCACCTGAGCTCTGCCTCCTGACAGATCAGCTGCAGCATTAGATTTTCACAGGAGCTCGAACCCTATTATGAACTACGTATGTGAGGATCTAAGCTGCACGCTCCTTATGAGAATCTAATGCCTGATGATCTGAGGTGGAGCTGAGGAGGTGATGCTAGTGCTGGAGAGTGGCTGCAAATACAGATTAACATTAGCAGAGAGGTTTGACTGCACAGAGACCATAATAAATCCATTGCTTGAAGACATATTAAAACCCTATCAGTGAGTGGCGAGTGACAATTCAATTGCATTTGGTGCTTGATACATCCAGACATAATCCCCTCCTCCCACCCTCTACCGCCATCCATGGAAAAAGTTGTCTTCCATGAAACTGGTCCCTGGTGCCAAAAATGCTGGAGACCACTACTGCCCTAGCACCTTTCCTGCTTCCTCCAATCCACACCGCCCTTAGTTTATGGTGTTCCAGCCTCCAGCCCCACCCCTGTCCCTCCAGACTGCCCAACCCTGAGCCTCTCAGAGGCGGAGCCCCCAGCACACCTCCCTGTCCCCAGCCAGCCCCGCCCCTTGCTCAGTCAGGGTCAGGGCTCCTTCTCTCACTGAGGACTCTGCTCCTGCTTTTCACGTTGCTGTGGGCCTCAGCTCTTTCTGGCCCCTGCCTCAAGTTCCTCGGGCAGGTCTTGGCTTAGATTTTCTGCACCTCCCCTGCTGTGGAATACCTGAGGAGTCGTTCTGGCTTCCCCCGAGCCCTGCCCCAACAACCAGCACCTCCCATAAGAGGCATTTCTTCAGGAATGGTGCGAGGGTACATGAGGATAACAAGCTACGTGGCATCAAGGAAGTTGAGGGGAAAATACTCTGAAAGATGATTCAGGAAAATTCAGAATTAAGGGAATTGAGAAAATTGAGGGATCCGGGGATTAAGGAACACTTCTGAGAAGGCATCTTTGAGTAAAAGACACAGCAGGATTCCTGAGGGCTGACCATGGAGGGACACTGGTCAGGAGTGGAGGCAGAGAGATGGAAATTGAAGCAGAATGGAGAGGGGCCACCTCAGAGCCCAAAGGCAGCTGGCACAACAGCCCAGAGTGGGAGAGGGGCATGGGGTAGGCCGTCACCAAGGTCTGAAACCCCAAGCACTGGGGTCCTAAGGAAGAAGGTGGGGTTGAAAGGGAGAGGTGACAGGAAGTACCAGCAAGGAACCTGGTGCTCAAAGCCTGGGTCCCCTCAGGAGGTGCACCTGAATGACCCCCATGTCCCCTCTCCCGGAAGCAGCGTCTGAGGGCACTGAACTGACGTCTGTGCAGGACCACAGTGGGCGGGGGTAGAGAAAGAGGGAGGTGTCAGAGATGGGGTAATCAGCCATAGTTCAAAAAGCAAAATGCGGTGTATTGTAAACGTCAACGCCCACTGCAATCTTTTCAATCAGTGCACAGACGCATAAGAAAGGAGGACATTACCTGACATTTCTCTACCCTGAAAGAGTAATTTGGGGACCATTTGTCATGCACCCCACGATATTTAACAGGATCATATAATACAGCTCATTTTATCATAGACGCTGTGTGTGCGTGTGTGTGTGTGTGTGTGTGTGTTTTAAGTCAGTATTCTTTGGGGATTTGGGGACACTCACTCGTTCCCTTCCCACTACCACTGGCTATATTTAGGTAAGAGGAGCTTGTCATTATTTTACCAAAATAATCATTTTACACACTTCTCTGCATTCTGCTTGTTGCACACTTTGTGTAAATTTCTCCAAATTACTGGATTGAGAATTCATTCATTTTTCATGTCGGCATAATATTTGCAGTAGGGGTGAGCTGTAGTTGACTCCACAATCCCCCTGGATGGGCAGCTCCTTTCAAACAGCCCTTGCTCACGGTGCTTTTAGCGCTAGGAGGCAGCCCCTCCGGCACCGGGCGCCTGCCCCGGGCCCTCCAGCACTGGAGCGCAGTGGTCTCACGTTTGCCTCCTGAGAGGTGTGAAGTGACAGCGCTGCCACCACTTAATTTGTACCCTCCTGTCTGCCCGGAAGTTTTCGTGTCTTCGTGCGCTTGTTGGCCATTTAGATCTGCTTTTCTGTGAGCTGCTGATTCATATCCTTTGCCTGCTTTTCACTTCGGTTGTCCTTTCGTTTTGTTTTTTAGGAGCTCTTTGTATGTCACAGCTAGGAAGCCTTTGTCAGGGCCACTTTTCCCCTAAGCCTATCATTTGGCTCTATTCTTATGGCCACACATGGTTTGGCCTGGGGCTGGGGGACAGGGTAAGAATCGGAGGTTGCAGGGTGCAGGCAGACAGAGGAGCTCAGCAAGACAGGTGCCGTCTGGAGACGGAGGATTAGCCTGTCAAGCTGCACAGGCACCAAGGCTGGGCCACGTCAACATCACGCCTGTATTTCCTCACAGCTCTGCAGCCTTCAAGTCCAAGATCAAGGCGCCAGCAGGGTGGGTTTCTGGTGAAGCTTCCCTTCCATGTTCGCACAGGCCTTTCCTCTGGGTTTGCATAAAGACGGCTCTCTGGTGTCTTCCTCTAAAATAAGAACACCAGCCCCACCCTTATGACCTCATTTAACCTTAATTACCTCCTTCAAGGCTCTGTCTCCAAGGACAGTCACATTGGGGGTTAGGGTTTCAACTTATGAATTTGGGGGAGGGGGTTGTCACAATTCAGTTTCTAACAGGTAGGTGTAGAAATGAATGAACCCAGAGAGAAAATAAACCGGGTAGAGTAGGTGTGAGTCACATTCATGCCCACAGCAGGTTTCGGGCGCCAGCCTGACAGAGAAGCTGGCAGGCAGCGAGGGAATGGCACGGGAATAGCTGAGCAGCCCCAGGCCTCAGGGGCAGGGAGCAGGGCTGACTCACAGATGCTCGGCACTGGGTCATGGTGACAGATACATCTGGTAGATACCTGTGAGGACATATCCCTGAAGGGCCATTAGCCTTGGCTCTTGGTAAATTCCCCAGAACTTAGGAAACCACCACCAACCGAGCTTGGTCACCCCCTTCTTCCTGGCAGAATGGAGTCACGCCCAATACAGTCAGGGAATAACTGGGAAAACTGGCAGCAGAAGGCAGCGTTGAGACCAAGCAGCCCCGAGCTGGGAAGCACTGGTTCTGGTCACCGGGCTGAGGGTCCCCAGGGGCACTGGCATTCAGCCTCTGCCTGTCCAGCAGGCCCCTAAGTAGACACCTCCTACCTGCGCAGCTCACCCTGTCCAGAGCCACCCCTTTTGCCTCATCACCTAATCTCCTCTCAAGAGTGATAGTGAGAAATGGCCTTAATTGGAAATGAGGGGCTTTGGCTCCTTCCACCAAGTCTCCCTCCAAGAAACACAGGGCAAATTGCTCCCACAGACTTCTTCAACCTAAGCCTCCAATTTATTCCCCATTAAGGTGGTTCCTCTAATTGAGTTATTGGTGGCTGTCAGGCGAAGTCAGAGAGACCCTCCTGGCTCTGGTTTGTAGTTCTGCACTCCACCTGCTGATGCCGGGGGCCTTCCGCACTGCACACACATCAACACCTGGGCACATACACATCAACACCTGGGCACCGAGAGCTCACGCAGATGCCAGCAGGAAAACAGGGTGTGCTGCATAGCTGAGGTTTACCATCCTGATTCTTGGACTTGGTCATGCTGGATAGTATTGGCCACACCATGAAATAAATGGAGGGGCACAAACACGTGCCCACTTCTCTGAATGTGGCATTGGGAAGAAAGTTCAAGGGAGACCCAAGGGAGACCCGAGGCCCAGTACCTTCTGTGATATTTCACACCACTTCACCTGCTAGCACTTGACCTACCACCTCATCTAAGCATTAGGGCAGCTGAAGTTAAAGCTCTCATAGATCAGGAATCTCTGGGTTTGGGATTTTTGTTTGTTTGTATGTTTGTTTGTTTCTTAGTTGTTTTTACCAGTGTTTCAGATATTCTTGTCTTCTTCTCTCTCTCTCTCTCTCTCTCTCTCTCTCTCTCTCTCTCTCTCTCTCTCTCTCTCTTTCTCTCTCTCTCTCTCTCTGGAATTGACACATTGAAGCTCGGGTGGTTGGAGAAAGCTGAAGGTGACTGACGGGCGTCTGTTTCCTTCTGTGGGATTAAATCCACCAGCGCACTTCCTCCCCCGGCTTTTAATTCATAGAGTGCACTCCAAAACGTTAGTGTTTCTTGCAAGTGAACACCAAATATTACATCTTGAGCTGCTCTCTCTTAATAGTCTGCCCTCCATCTGAGGAGTCTATCAGTTCTCTCTGAGAGTCCCCATTGTGCCATTAGCATTTGACATAATGTCACAATTTGCAAACCCTTTTATCTTTGGACAAAGCCGAGCAAAGAAAGTGGGCCAGATTGCTGGGTCCCTGGCTCAGAGTTGCGAGCGGATTTTATTCGTGAATTGGGAGAGTGATCCAGGAGATGTTCTCAGTGGGAGCTGGTGACCAGCCTACAATCCTCCTGGCTCTCCATGGGAATGTGCACATATTCATGTACACACTCGTACGCACACTATCCTTTCTCCCCTACACATGCCCACCACACATGAGAAAATGTCATCAGTGCAGTTGTCATGGGAGAACATCAGAGTGGGGACGTTCTTTGTAAGAGCCCAAGAGGAAAAAATGGGAGATTTCAGGAGAGACATGGCATCAGCAGCTCTAATAGGAACCTCCTGTATTCCTAAAATGCCACATTGTAGACATGGCATTTATACAAACACTATATGCTTTGATCTCTCCTACTTCAAGGGCACACACTGTTTGTTGCTTCTTCCTGGATGACCTTCTGTGTACCTTCCCACCCCTCACCCCAGCATGACCAACTTCTCCTCCCCCACCCCAGAGAAATCTCTTCTGACAAACCTACCTAAGTTAGGAACTTCTCCCACCGTTATTTTCCATCCTAATGCCCTATTTGTTTATATTGCACTTAATTAACTTTTTGCGTGTTTGCTTATTTACCTATTTCTTACCTATCTCTCCTACTAAATTATAAGTGCTTTAAAAGGTCAGGATCCAGTCTGTCATATTCATCTTGAATTAGCAGCATTTAACACAATGACCAAAATCAACTTGATTTTCACAAAACTCTATAGTAATAGTCATTTCACAGATAAGGAAACTGAAGGGCATAGAGGTTCATGAGGAAACAGACTCATAAAGGTTAGGTGACTTGCAAGTTCCCAATAGCTAGTAAGTGACAGAGCCAGAATTCAAATCTAATTCTACGTTCTTTTCACAAACTCACACTGTTTCAGTTAGCCATTTCCTGAGCTATGAATTGTCCTTTGAACTCCACCATAGCTCCCAGCCTTAGGAGAAAGAAGGATAGTTTGATGCATGCCCATTCATGCGTGCACAAACACACACATTTGACCTAACCTTACTTGCCCAGGTTATTAGCTGGGAAGGATCAGGTGGTGGATTTGACTCTACTGTACACGCCATACTCATACCTGCTTGAGTTGCAAATGACTGGGTTAGGACAATCAGCATCTCTAGGGCCTTGACAATGGGAATACACAAAGGAAAAATGACAGAATGTTAGAACTGGAAAGGACATTTTGCAGATAGAGAAACCGAGGCTCCACTGAATGGGAGTAACTTGCCCAAGGTCACATGTAGTAGAAACCTGGGTCTCCTGATTCTTGGCCCAGTGTTCATTCTGTAAGATCGATCACAGTTGACTCAACAATAAGGTTTGCTTTCAGCATCCTCTCATCATGAGTAATTCAATGCTGGTGGCTCTTGTCCTCTGGCTGGTCAGAGCTTGGTCCCAGAACTGTGTAGCCTGCTATGGTTTCTAGTGCATTTCACATGGGAAGTTGGGTTTTAGGTGTTTTACTGAATCCCTAAATGTTTATGTGAGGCTATTGTTTCAAACCTAGGTCTTCTTCTCCATCCTCCCAGCCCCACCTCTCACATTCACCCTACAAGGAGTAAGGCATTCCTCCTAAGTGTAATCAAGAGCTGTGCCCAACCTGCCAATGGGCTAACATTCTCTTTAAAATAAAAAAATTTAAAAGATGGCACATGTACACACACACACACACATACAGCTGCTGGGAGGACCCTGGTCTAGAGACACAAAGGAAACCCTTAAACAGACTTGGGCATCCTAGATGAGATTAAAGACCCGGCACTAAAAGAAAAGTTCCACTGAGAACTTTATAGCCTTTCCTCTGGTGGCAGGGGACAAAGGCCCAGACCTAGTGCATGCTCGTAGAGGGACTCCAAGTCAGACCCGAGCTCCATTCCCAGGGCTGGCATCACTCAGCTGGTGAGGGCTGAGCCTGGGCAATCCCGCTGGCCATGCCCTACAGAGGCTGGCATGGTGTAGTGGATAAGACTGTGGCTAGAGACCTCGCACATACCACACACACGTGCTCACACTCACATGCTATTCCATGTTCCTGTTCCCTTGCTCATGATGCTCCATCTGCCTGGATGAGCCTTCCCTGCTTGGTGGCCTAGATCACCTTGGAAGGCTCAGTGCCAAGGCCTCTTCTCCACACCTTCCCTGGCTCTTTCCACCCCTTCCCGAGCTCACCACCCACCTCCGCTCTGTGCCCCCGTGAAGTCTGTGCCCCAGCATCATGCCACAATCAATTATCTCCACGATGGTGGTCCTCACCAGCTGTGAGCTCCTGGGAAGCAGGGACAGTGTTCTGCGTGTCCTTGTGTCTCCATCCCAGCACACAAACCAGGTCAGCAAACAGTTGTTGAGTGGTTAAATGGATGAATTCCCATGGCCTGGTCTATCTCAAGTCCCAATGATGTTAACACCCATCACACAACCAAGGGACAGTCAGTCCAATAAAGCAAAGCTGTAGAGTTAAATAATAGGAGGTAAAACAAAATGCAAGTGAAGAAGGAAGTTCTTGAAGAAGGAACATTGCTGGATTCGTTTCCTAGGGCTGCTTTAAAGCATCAGAAACTGGGCGGCTTCCACAGCAAACATTTATTGTCTCACAGTTCTGAAGAGCAGGTATTCATGATCAAGGGGTTGGCAGGGTCGGTTCCTTCCGAGGGCTGAGAGAAATGATTCGTTCCGTGATTCTCCTCAAGCTGCTGGTGGTGTTGCGTCCCTTGGCTTGTGGAGTCATCACCCTTTATCCTGCCTTCACTCACACTCTTCCTGTGGCTCTTCACATAGTCTTCCTCTGTGCATGTCTGCCTCTGTGTCCTAATTGTCCTTTCAACTAGGACACCAGTCATGTTAGACTCGAGCCAACCCTAATGTCCTCATTTTCACTTGATTACCTCTCTGAAGATTGTTTCCAAATAAGGTCATAGGGTGAGATACTGAGGGTGAGGACTTCAACATAGCTTTGGGGGGACACAATTCCACCCCTAGGAGCCCATCTTCACACCTGGTAGACCAGGCACACAACCATAGTGTGTTCTTTGACCACTGTCTGCCTCATTTTCCTCCGTGGTAAAATTGTGGATGAATTCTTGGCAGGCTACATGGTAGACTTGCCCAAGTTTATTTATGATGACCTTTCTTCTACATCCTTCATTCCCCATTTCGTAGGTTCCTCTACTGTTAGTTCACTGTCACCCAGTTGCTTGCCCAGAACTGATGCCTGTTAATGTAAGTGCTTGAAACTGGAATCAACTTCAAGATCCAAGGGAGTTCCGCATTCTGGTGGTGTTTCAGACACAGTATGAAGGAGAGATGTGTGTGTGTGTGTGTGTGTGTGTGTGAGAGAGAGAGAGAGAGAGAGAGAGAGAGAGAGAGAGGTGGAATCAAGAACACTAGGACAGTCCGCACGTGTTCCCAGCCTCTCACCTCCTGGGCATGTCATGTGGTCAGAGGAAATCCCAAGCGATGTGTGTGAGAGTATGAAGAGGCACAGACTGTGTGGTAGAGCCAAGGGTGGTGCAAGGCCTGCCACATGAGATGTGTTCAAACTGCACAGCTATACACAGGGTGCTTGCTGGAAACCCCGTCCCCGTGGGCCCTGGCCTTGGGGCCTTGCTGTCAGCGAGGGCATTGGCCTGGGGTTTGGACGCGAACTCTGGCCCCATCTCTTCCTTGCTCTGTAGACTGTTTCCCCATCAGTATAATGGAGCATGGGGTAAGGTGAGGTGGGTTTAGACGGCTGCTCTCTAGCCCCTCCCCACTCATACAGCCTGTCAGCCTTTCTAACGGCCCTTCCTTGCCAGGAAAAAGCATCAACAGAACAGCAAACAAGAAGAGAGGGCAAAGAGTGCCAGCCAAGCCTTCATTGGCTTGCTCACTCTAAACAGAAATCACTTACCTTAAACGGCAATCAGTCCCCAATGGCCTCCTTTCCAAACACGCTATATGACAATGAGTGATTTGTAACAACATCCAATCAGGCGCACCTAACCTTCCTGTAATTGCCTGTCCTTTTCTGCGTTCTTAAAAGCTTTCCAGTGGAAAAGAACAGAAGCTCTTTGTCAGAAAGAGGCTATTACACAGAGGAAAGAGTCACCCCCATTCCTTTTGTCCCTTCCAGCCATGTCTACACCCCCCAGCCCCCACACTTGGCCCTGAGGGATCCGCATCCACCTGACGTCGCCATGGAAGCAGCACCCCTGTGCTGGTGTAAGTTACCCAGCTGTTTCCCATCCCCAAGGGCCCTCTTCCTGAGGCCCAGAACCCCAGGGCCAGGGCAGCTCACAGCCCCAGGCCAGTAGTATCCGGGGTTTCCTTCCGGGCTGGGAGAGGTGACCCCCACAGCACGTTCAGTCCACACTGAACATCATTGTGAAAATGAGCAGGATCGAGCGCCAAAAAAGCTCAGGGTCGTGCCCTGAGGACCAGGCCCAGGGTCACCATGTCCCGGCTCAGGGCTGAGGACGAGGCCCAGAGCAGTGTTCCTGCCGCAGGCCGGGAGCCTAGACAGGCCACGCACTCTCACTGTGGGCGCTGAGCAAACGTGGCCCCAGGCACGGAGGAGCCTGAGAGCACCACGGTCCCCAGTGGCTCTGGGCGCTGACAAACCTCGGGAAAGAGCCTGAGGAGGGAGAGAAAGGCTACGGAGTCCGAAGTAGAAAGCGACGGTGACTGACAGAAACACAGACCTGCAAAGACAGACACACAGACCAACCAATAGCGAGTGATTTGAGGGCTGTCTGGAAAGTAGCCAGCCCTCTGCTATGATAAACAGAGGCCCTGCTGGCTTTTTCCCGGGCAGCCCTCGTACACATGCAGCTAATGAGATAAAAAGCAGGGGGACGGACGCAACCACTGAGGAAACCGGGGCTGCTTCTCCACCAGGACCCGTGGGTTTGCACAGACCTCGATCGAGGCTCATCCTGCCACTCAGGGGACATGATAGGTCCCACTCTGCTCTCCCACAGAGGCCAAAGGACAGGAATGTCTCCCATGAATCCTCGCAAAATGGTAACTGTTTTCACCACTAGATTGGGTTTCCCTCCCGAGAACACTTCCCCGTCTCGTGTGCCCACGGCAGGCCCGCTCCACCTGCGCTAGAGCTCGGGGAGCACAGGGCCTCCTATGTGGTCCCAGAGGGAGGGACGGTCCCTGAAACCTCCCTCCTCCCACCGCGTTCAGTCCATGTGCCGTTCCCCCGGGGAATCCCTAACTGTCAGCCTGCCCGATGGTGTAGGTGCTGCTTCCTCAGCCACTCGGCCCGGATCTCCTCTCCACCAGCTCAGTCCTAGCCTCCGGGGTCCACCGCCTCTTATCCCAGCCCAGCCGGCTCCCCCTCCCCCACCTGGGCACACTGCAGAGCCCACACCTGGTGACACACCCACTGGAGACTGTGGGGTGCAGCAGGGGCAGCCCCTTGTTCTGCTTCCTGGGGCCCTCCCAGCACTTAGGCACTGCCTTGCTTCTGCTCCGCGTGGAAGACACACCAGCAGATTTGCTGACGGATGAAAGGTGCTGAGACTTCCCAGAGAGGTGGCCTCAGATCCACAGCCATGGGACTCAGGAGCGCATTGCACCTCCTTCGTCACCTTCTCTCATGTGAAAAGTGTATTGTTTCTGCACACAGTCCTGCCCCCTACTGCCTGTCTCATGCACGTGGACACCATGCCTGTCAATCGAGGTCCATGGCCCAGACTCCTCCCAGGCGTCACGTCCCTTTATGTTTGGAAGAAAATGACTCCACAATGACAGTCACAGAGGAGGGTGCCCCAGGCCCAGCGTGAGCTAACTTGACGTGGTTAAAATCCTTTCATATGTTTCCCCCAGCATCTCTTCCACCCATTTCCCCATCCTTACCTACCTTACCTACAGGTAGCACCCACGTCCGTTCTACTAGAACCTTCATCCCATCCTGGAAGGAAATAAGCTGATAAACTCATTTCCACTCATGTCCATGCCTACACCTTCCTGCCCACTCACTTCAAGGCCTCCCCAGACTTCGAGTCCCTTGAAGGTCAGGGCCATTGTGTTTTCATTTTTGTATCCCTAGAAGCATGCACGCTTACTGGGATTAGTAGACACTTAAGAAATGTGAAAGGAAGGGAAGAGGAAGGGAGGGAGGGAGGAGACGGAAGGGGAAGGGAAGGGAAAAAAAGAAAAGGAAAGAAAAGAGGGAGAGAGGGAGGGACAGAAGGAGGAAGGAAGGGAGATTGGGGGAGAGAGGAAGGAGGGAATGAAGGAAGGAAGGGAGGAAGGAAGAAAGGAGGGAATCAGTGGCCGAAGGACTCAAGTTTTGGCCGAGCTCCAAGTAGAAATCCATCCCTCTACCCAGATGTACAGGATAGATGTCCAGCTTCTCGCTCTGTTCCTCAGTTTCTCCTCTTGAACAGTGGGGATAATGACACGCCCACCTCAGGGGTGCTGTGAAGTGCTGTGAGGACGGCCTCCCCGTTAGCCAGCGCCCCTGTGAGGCCTTCCTCCCGGGAGCAGGGGGTGCCGGCCACACACGCCCACAGCTGTTGGCAAGAAGCAGCCCCCCCTGCTGAGCACATTCTCATTTCAGGTGAGGAAAGGGTGGGGAGGCGGGCATAATACATCTTTACTGTTTGTTAAATTGTGCCCCATTGTGCTTACTTGAATGCATGATTTATGGGGTACGGCTGCGTGTGCGTGCGTTGAACCTCCTACCTTAATGACTTAGCCAGGAACTGATTGCAAACACTGAACCAAAATAATGCCTCATTTACGCCTCTTTGTCTGAAATCAAAGAAGGATTGTGGGTGAGCAAAGTTTCCACATAACTGAAGCTGATGCTTTTAGGCGTAAGCTTGTAGCGTTCGGCCATCTAGGGGGGGAGAATCGTCTTCCATGTGTGACGCCTGTGAAGTCACTTGTTGGCCACAGCGCTGATGCCGTAGGAATGGCACTGGATCCAGAGCCGAAGGCCTGCACTTGGGGCACCTCTGCCCCTTAGCATTTGTGTGTCCCTAACTGCTCCCCTAGAAAACCACAATAAGCCCATATACCCCCCTTCAGTTGCTGTCAGGAACGAAGGGTGTAACGTCTGTGCAAGTATCTTGGAAACTGCTCAGTGCCCAAGTGCTCACTATGAGCACAGAGGTGCCCTGGGCAAGGGCGGAGCCTTCTGCCCCTCCACTAACGAGCCTCGGCCTCCCTAGCTGAGCTGGGCCACCTCCCAATTCCCCTACTCAGCCCCTAACCCTGGCAGTTCTTCCCTCCGGCCCGTCCTCCGGGCCATGCAATGAAGGGCGTGGGCACTGCTTCCCGTGGCTTTCCCATTTACGTCTACATTTACGTTTAGACTCACACGGCCATGACTGGGGAAGGCAAGGCGTGAAGCCAGGAACGTCTGAAGCCACCGCAAGGGGACTGAGTGGACTCCGAGTGAGAGAGGGTGAGCTCGTCTAGCTCAAGGTGCCCTGCCAAGAGCAGCTTGCAAGTTCTGCGTCCATCCCATGCATCCAGCAGGGTCACTGGCAAATGTCCCTGCCTAGTCTCTATTTTGTTCAATGCCCAAGTTTAAGAGGACAGACCTTACACCTGACATTGTCCTGTTGACATTAGAAGAGAAAGTGAGTAATGGCAGCAGAGAGGAGAAACCTCGATGCTCTCGAAGGCCGAAGGTCCTTCCAGCACGGCGAAGGGACAGAAGGACAACTGGGTTGCTCAGATTCAGGATAAGGGACACCCCACGGATGAGCCAGGGGACAGGAACAACCACACCCTGCCCCCCTGTGCTTGCAGACAGGCTCTGAGTCGCATCACGTGGGCCTGTACTCACCCTTCATTGTCTGTGGCCCGCTCTGCATACTGAAGGGAAAGGCAGTGGACGGGACTAACCCACCATATGACTCCTGCTGACTACCCAATGGACCACAGACTCACCCAGCCCAACGTACCGGCAAGTAAGGACGCCACTAGGGTGACCAGCTCGTCCTGTTTGTCCAAGAGTGTCCCAGGGCTCACAATGAAAGCTGCACATCCCAAGAAAGCCCTCAGTCCCTCATCTGAGCCTCACGTTTCTTACCTGTTAAATGGGCATAATACACGGCGCTGCCTTCCTTGTAGGATTGCTAGGCTAAGCACATAAAGAAAGGTGTTTGACCTGTTAGAATGGCTATAATCAACAAGACAAGGGATAACAAGTGCTGGAGAGGCTGTGGACAAAAAGGAACCCTCATACACTGCTGGTGGGAATGTAAACTGGTACAGCCACTATGGAAGGCTGTATGGAGATTCCTCAAAAAATTACGAATGGAATTACCATATGACCCAGCCATCCCTCTACTGGGCATCTACCC
>PVKE010031981.1:0-18735 GCA_004027555.1 Craseonycteris thonglongyai
GAACTAAGGGATTAAAAAGTACCTCTAGCCTTCCGAAAGCTCCACTTCCCCCCACTTCTCCCTTGGCAATTAACTGGTTGGCAGTGGAGGCAGTCCTACTGGCACAGACCCCACCCAGTGTCAAACAATTGACAGTTGGCAAAGTGCACTTATACTCATTATTAGCCTCAGCTAAGTCAACAGTTTAGCAGTTATAGCTGGGAGTATCAGGCGCCCCTCTGCACTCTTCCAGGTCGCAGGCAATGGGCAGAGGCAGGTGGCAACTGACCAGATGCCCTGCGATTCAGCAGTAAAGTGGGACATTTAAGCATCCCCAGGGGTTTTTCATGAGCCTACCCCTTCCTTTCCTAACAGCTGTCGCTACCATTGACAGGTCAGTTAATACACATCACGGTCTGTGACACAATAGTCACTCCATAAGGTGCACAGATGTTTCCACCCACTTTTAGGGCGGGCAACCGGTTGGGGGTGGGGGGTAGAGTGTGTCTTATGAAGTGAAAAATACAGTACATTTGTCTTCCCCCATTGCATAATCTTGACACCCTTGTCAAAAATAATTTCACCATATATAATGGAGGGTTTATTCTAGGTTCTCTATTCCATTGATCATTGTGTCTTTATGATAGTACCACACTGCTTTCATTTACTATAGCTGTACAATAAGTTTCAAAATTAGTAAGTATTCTTCAACTTTCTCAAGATTTTTTGACTATTTGAGGTCCCTTGAGATTTCATATAACTTTTAGAGTGGACTTTTCTATTTCTGTGAAAAACACTATTGGAATTTTGAGAGAGGTTATATTGACTCTGTAGATCACTTTCAGCAGTATTGACACCATAACATTATTAAATCTTCTAGTCCACAGATAAGGGATGTTGTCTTAGCTTGGGCTGCTATCACAAAAAACATAGACTAGATAGCTTAAACGGACATTTATTTGTCATAATTCTGGATACTGGGAAGTTCAAGAACAAGGTGATGGCAGATGCAGATTCAGTTGTTAGTGAGAGCCTTCTTCCTGTCTTATATAGCAGATAACTTTATATTTATTTTGTCTTCAATTTCTTTCAGCAACAATTTGAAGTTTTCAAAGTACAAATCCTTCACCTTCTTGGTTAAGTTTATTCCTAAGTACTTTATTCTTTTTGATGCTATTGTAAATGAGATTATAATATCCTTTTCAAATTGTTCATTGTTAGTGTATAGAAATACAGATGACTTTTATATGTTGATTTTGTATCCCTCAACTTTGCTGAATGTTTATTAGTCCTAACAGTTTATTTGTGAAATATTTAGAGTTTTCTACATATTACTATCATGTCATCTGTAAACAGGAAGTTTTACTTCTTCTTTTCCAATTTGGGTGCGTTTTATTTTTTCCCCTTGACTAGTTACTCTGGCTTCAACAGTTAAAAGTTAAATATTTTAGAAGGAAAATAACTTCTTTTGAAAACATATACAAAATGTTTTTAATTATTTATATCTACTTTCACTTACATTTTAATTAAATATATTACACTTTCAATACTTTGAATAGAAATGCATTTTATTTAGTCCTTTAGAACATTGCTTTCACTAGAATACAAATTATGTGAAAATCTGTACAAAACACAATTCATGATTTTGCTGAACAGAAGGACAAGAAAAATAAAATTTATAGAGTATATATATATATAATCAATTGTAGATTCTGTATGTCTTTACTATTCATCCAAACATCACTGACCCAATAATAGAACATCTGGGCAATAATAATTAAATTTAACAATCTTTGATATTTTTCTGACTTTTAATCGTTCTAATTGTATATTTGTCAAAGCGGAATGCTAGTACACATTTAGTTTAACAATTTGTTAGCTTTTTCTTATATCTTAAATAATTAGGCATATTTATTTATTTGTTTTTATTTTTTAGGTGTTTTACATATTTTTATTAATTTCATTTTATAACAACTCTATGAAAGATATTATTATTTCCCTCCTTTATGGGCATTTCAACAGATCACTGGTTTTCAGTAGCTTGCCCATAGGCACAGAGCTAGTAAACGGCAGAGTCAAGACCCAATTCAGACAACCGAACTTGAGTCTCTTCTCCTGGTAATTACACTGTACCTCCTTTCCTTTAGGTTTCTTTGAATTTTATTCAAACTAAGAATTAATAGATTCTGAAAGACAGTGAGTGGTGAAGTGGGCGTATTTGAAAGGTTCTCTCACGGCCACGAAGCCCAGGCCAGCCTGCAGCTCTGTGCTCTCCTTTCCCAAACCCATACAAACACTTGAGTTTGAAAGTACAAATCCAGTAGACTTCTCACCTAGGAATGCTACTCTACTGAAATAAGCTCTTTCCTACACTGCAGCCAGGATGACATTTACACAGTACGAATCTGATCACATGCTCCCCTGTTTGGAGCCTTTAGTAGCTTGTCTTTGCACTTGGGATAAAGTTCATTATACGGAAGGTTCTGCATGTTCTAGGCCTATCTTTCTTTCTAGTCTTTATTTATATATATTTCTCCTCCCTTCATTCTGGACATATTGGCTATTGTCCTAGTTCTTCCAATATATCCCCTCCTGCCCTAAGACCTGTGTACATGCGGTTTCTTCTCCTTATGATATTCTTCCCTCACCCTAGTTAACTTCTGCCTACACTTTGGCTTCATCCCCTAAGTCCCTTCCACCAGGAAGCCTCTTTTGAAACTTCGGACTAGAGAGATTCCAATAATAACAAAAATAATCATTATTTTGAAGGTCATGCATAAATGTTAGCATCTATCATTTGTTCTCCAATAGGCAGAAAGGTAAGCACATGTATTAACTCTCTTCATGCTCCTAAAAGCCCTCCCACTGTTTTACAAATAAAGAAATCAACATTTAGAGAAGCTGTCACTTGCCAACGGTCACATTATTAGTAAGAGATAAAGCCAAAGCTATCTATTATAATCAAGGCTCTCTAACCACAGAGCCTCAATAACACATTGCTTTTAACTGTTAAGGGCCCTCATTCATAATTGGTTCATTCATTCCACATGTTTATTAAAGTTCTACCATGTGCCAGGTACTGCAAGGCACTAGGGGTATAATGGTGAACAGTAAGACAGGTAAGGTCCCTATTCTCGGGGAAATTTGTTCTCATGGAGGAGCAAGACCATAAAAAGTAAAAGCAAACTAACAAGATCATTCCTGTGGTGGGACTGAATGGGTTCTCTGATAGAGTGGTAGGAGCTCAGATGGTCTCTCTAAAGAGGGAACATTGGAGCTGAGTCAAAATCTATTCTACCTCTTTTATGGTAGCAGAGCCCTTACATCTTAGCTGGATTATATTCTTCCAACCCACCCTGTAATTAGGTGTAGCTGTGTGACTCGGTTCTGGATAATTGGTTATCCCTGGAAGCAGGGCGAGAAACTTCTAGGAAGTCTCCTTAAGGGGGCCTGGAGGAATGGGATGCTCTTCTCTTCCCATCTTCTGTCCCATTGGAAGGTTGAAGCAGCATCAGCTGACTTGGACCAGGAAGTGAACTTGGGAGTGGAAGTCACACACAGTGGAGAAGCCAACAGGAAGGAGAATGGGTCCCTGATACCGTGGAGTACCATATCAGCCCTGGACTGACTCCCTCAGATAAACTGTATTGAAGTCATTCTCTCTACTCAAGGGCAAAGGACTGCTCTATGATCCTAAAGATTTAATACTGCTACTTGTGAAGTGTAGACTACAAGCTTTACACACAAACCTTCAGCTACAGTCGTGATTGACTAAACATCCTCAGAAAGTCATTACAGAGCCCTCGGCTATCTCTGACTGCTAATCATAGGAAATGGCTGTCTTTCCGTTCTCTCTAGAGGACTTGGAAGGGCATTTGGAAGGTGTCCGGTGTGCTGGAGGCCACTCGCTTGTTCAGCTGGCAGATGCCAAGCTGACGTGGATAAAAACTGCCAAAATGGCAATCCCTGAGAAATGCCTCTATGACATATTAGTGGTTTCACAAACACATTCAAAAGCTCAGATAAAGCTTTTGATGTCCCTGATCT
Source organism: Craseonycteris thonglongyai (assembly GCA_004027555.1). NCBI lineage: Eukaryota > Metazoa > Chordata > Mammalia > Chiroptera > Craseonycteridae > Craseonycteris > Craseonycteris thonglongyai. The sequence goes on from PVKE010031981.1 coordinate 4,027, forward strand.
TTGCACTTCGAAATGGTGGCTGGACAAACAGAACTTATCAGTCCTCTTTGAAAACCTTCAAAGTGGTGAAATTGCCAAATCCATTTGTTGACTGTTCTCTGACTTCCAAAGGTCAGGGGAGGTTTTCTGTTTGTTCATCCTTCCAAAGTCACTTCCGTATTTTCTCCTAGGTTCTTTTGTTCTAGGGAATTTGAACCCATCATTTATTGGTTTGATATGTAAGTTTGAATTCTAATAGAGACTTGGTCAACTTTTCTAAACACTAAAAATGATTACTTTTGCAATAGATATATAATTATTCTATTAGAAAATGATAAATAGAACTTAACAGCATGGAGGTAACTATAAATAAGGGCAGGAACTGATTCTCTTAACATATTCAAGGCTCCTGAACTGCCATAATGTGTTATCATACCAGAAACTTCTGTGTAGAATCCAGGGTCCTGAGGTTGCTACATTCCCATTTGTGTGAACAAGAGGCCAATCACGGGTATAGGAGATACATGATTCTGTACTTGTTTCTCAACACTAGCTAACTCGCTAATCAGAACGTTACGATGACTCCCACTCTTCGTGGTGAGGACTATATCATGGGAGTTACCATGTGTGGAGGTGAGCTAAGAGGCTGAGCTTTGAGGCCTTCACTGCCGTTATGACCCTCTTAATCAGGTTTCTATATGTAAGTGACTAAAATACTTTTAAACTAATTTTTGTTTTTTAAAAAAGGTGATGGAACAGTGAAATATTGAGGTATCATGTGAACTCAGGGTCTCAGGTAGAAAAGTTTCAGGAATTAAACCAGAAATTGATTTCTGCTCAGCAGTGCTTCCAAACCTTTTTCACCTCACAAAAGTTATAATATCTCTATGGCCCATGGGAATAAAATAATGAGGCTGCTCTATGTACTCCAAAGGGACTCACTCCTTGGCATACTGATCAGCCACCCAGATAAAACTTTTTAGTCTCCTTATTCACAGTTTCTTAGGAAAAAATTATGGTCAATATTTATTGACTTCCCCTCTTGTGTAGCAGGCACTGTTCTAAACATTATACATGCATTTTATTTACTCATTAAATCTTCACACTATCCTGTAAGGCAGGTATTTATTTTCTCATTTTACAGACAAGAAAACCTACATACTTAAAGACTAAACCATGTACCCAACATCATAGATGGTGGTGTAGGCAAGGTTTGAATCTACTTTTCCTGGGGTTTTCTCTTAACCGTCAGCTATAGTGCCTCTGTTGGGCACTAAAGCCACCTATGTGTAAAGAGAAGTGAAATGATTGGTCAAGCTTAAGTTAGGTGCCCACCCCTGAACCAACGAATAATGAGAAGTTGGTGGGATCACACTGTAGAAAGCAACTTGATTCTCCTGCTACACCCTGTGGAAGGAGGTAGGAAAGGACAAATCATAGCAAAAGAGCACTTGACGGGCACTCATACGGGTGGTCTTCCTCTTCTCCCTCATCCTTTCTCAGGGGTCCAAGGTTAGATCAATTATTCTCTTCATTTTGTAGCACATTATCATCATTATGCATTTCTTGTTTTATTTATTTTATCTTAGTCCTCTTTTCCACTCCCATGCTCATCTATACCCAAAGCCAAGTGTTCTACTTTGTTTGATAGGAATCATTTTCTTTCTTTCTTTTCTTTTTTTTTTTAAGATTTATTTTATTGTTTTTGAGATAAGGTGAGAGAGAGAGAGTGAAATGGAGAGGGCCCAGGGCAGTCTCTATAGTTGTACACCATTAGTTGTGGCATGGTGTCATTCCACACAGGTGGGTGTGGGGCCACACAGGGTAGAAACTGAACTGGGGCCTCCAGCATGGGAGGCGTGGACCTTCACCACTGAGCCATCCCATCAGTTACCAGTTCTGCCACAGTTCAGCATATAGGTTTGCATGGGCTGGAGCCAGGAATCAAACCCTGGACCTCTTAATTGTGAGGCAAGTGCTCAACCACTGAGCTATGGTGGCATCCCCATTTTGTTTTCTTTATATGTGTCCTTATGTAATGTGTATTGTTTTGTGTACATTCATTTTTAATTTACATATATGATATTGGGCTACAGGTCCCATCCTTTGTCTTCCTTTTGCCACTCAGTCTTACATTCAAAAGATCTATCCATATTGCCATATTGCCATCCCATCACTTCTGACCACAGCATATACTCCATGATGTGCCTACACCACATTCCACAGTCACCTCGCCCAACTTGGGACCACCCCCCACATCTGGACAGGCCTTTCCCTGAGGGGTGAAGTATGCTCCCACAGTCTTCTGTGCTTGCCTTCACCAAGACAGGGGGCCACAGAGCAGCTGGGTTAAAGGCACGAGGTCAAGGCCAGCCTGCCTAGACTCAGCATCCTGTCCCTTCCACTTACTGCCAAGTCATGTAGCCTACTGGTGCCTCTACCTCCTTGTCTGCAAAATGTGCACCGCAACTACTCAAGGGATTTTTGTGAAGAATAAATGAGGAAAATCTATGACAAGTGCTAAAAACTTTGCCTGCTACAAAGTAAGTGCTACTTGTACCTATTATAATAACATCTGTTATGTGTATTGGAATGGTCTGTTTACCTGTCTGTGTCTGCCATCAGATTATAAAATCTTTGAGTCCAAAGACCTTGACTTTTCTCTTGCTGTGCCCTGGAGCCCAACACATTGCAAGAACCCAGTGCATGGGTTATTGAATGATGCTCTCTTACTCACCTTCTACTTCAACATGGCTGTAGGGTTTGTATCTAGAAACCAACTGGGTTGAGTAGAGGCTCAGATAGAACAGCCTGGAGATGTGGCTTTAGAAGGGAGAACTTCCCTGGCACTATAATGCTGTGCAATAGAAATTATAGCATCAGCTGCCACATCCAGCCAGGAAGGTCCGTGGGTCACCTAAGAGCGGCCTCCAGAGGACAAGCTTACACAGGCACCTGTATGATCTTGGCTGGACAATGGCCAGGAGCCAGCTCATGGCCAGATGCCAACACCTCCTAGCTTCATGTGTTCACCTCATTTTCCTCATCTGCAAAACAGGACTAACAGCATCTATCTCCTAGGGTTGTCCTGAAGATTATATGAGGAAACAATTATCAACTGCTTAGAATGGTGTCTGGCGTAGCCTCAATGGGCAGTAAATGTTAGCTCTTCTTAATGCGCTCATCACCAAACTGATGACTCTTACAATAGAGTAGGAAGATGTCACACTCATTTTCTTCCTTGTTTCAGGATCTTTTAATTTTTGTTTGTCCCTTTGTGTGTTTGTTTTTGCTTCTATCTATTTATTTGACATTCTTATGGAAATTATTTCCCAGAGGTTTTCTGTTGGAAGTTTTGAATCTAACCCTTGGCCCTTAGCCACGACATCTGTGACCCTGAACTCACAGGTAGGCCAGGGAGCTTCTCTATCTTCGAAGGCTTCCTAAGAACAACATCATACCGAGGTTGGAAGTTCTCTGAAAACTCGGCATCCAGCAACCCATAGTCAGATATTTCAGATATACAAGCGGGCACTGTTTGCAATCACAGAACACACTTAAATGAGAATGAACTTGATTCTTTTGTTTAAAATAAATGAAGGGAAAGAAGAATGAAGAAATCAAGCACAGGTCCAGGGGGACTATCCTCAGAGTAGTAAGTGCTTTCCATTAGTTTCTAAGCAACTTTCAAGCCACTGCTGTGTCTCAGAAAGACTCTTTTAAAATGCTTTGGTTTCATGCATGGAAAGAAGCCCTCAGGGTGAATTACTGGCTGCCCTGCATTAGAAGCCCAGCTGTATGAACCATTAGCTATAAAAAGAGAGGTAAATTATGAGGAGAACTTCGTGGCTGAGGAAGTTCTAGTGAGTCGCCATGAGGGGGCTGACTCGTAATCAGGAAGCTGTGTTCAGTGACAACAACAGCCCCCTCCGGGCAAGGGCATTCAGGGGAGTGTGGTACCATGTGCAGTGTTTGGGCTTGTGTGGGGACCAGGAAGCCTGTTGGTGTTCGGGTTCATTAGCTGTGAGGATTATTTCCCATGGGGATCATTAACTAGTGGCGGGGGAAAGAGGCAGGAGCAAGATGAGCCGGTGAGACTCAGCAAAATGTCTTAGTAGAATTAGGATCTTGGTGAAACTCCGAACAGGCTTTGCCCAGGGCTGGGACCCTGATCCATTGGGATCAGAAAGTATGGGTAGACAGCATTTGACTAGATCTTTCTTCCCACTCTCATTCGTTCCTGAAGATTCTGCATTCAGCTGGGCCCTAGAACATACTCATAATAAGAAGCACTTATTTCCAAGACACTGCACAAGTCTTCCTGGGCTAGGTTTCCTGAGAGTGCATTTAGAGGCTCCTGTTTCATGTATTGGAGACAATTCTCCCCTTGATATGTCCTGTCTCCATCAATTTTTGTGCTGGGTAGAGAGAGGTGGCATGTTTCAGCTTCTACAGAGATATATTATAGGAACAAACCATACCAATACTTAACAACCACCTTACTTTGTTTGAGTTCAGAATAATAATATAAGAGTGGCATAGAGAGGGGGAGAAAGAATACAGTGGGATAGGGGATGTCAGGACAGCTCAGCAGTTGAGCTCTTGCCTCGAAATCATGAGGTGTGGGGTTCAACTCCCGGCCCCGACCCATACAAACCCATATGCTGAACTGCAGCTCAACGGGTAACCGCCGGGATGGTTTGGTGGCAAAGGTGCTCGCCTCCCACATGGAAGGTCCCTGATTTGGTTTCTGCCCTGCATGGCCCCCGCCCACCTGTGTGGAATGAAACCATGTCACAACTAACGATGTACAACTATGCAGACCGCTCTGGGCCCTCCCCCTTCTCTCTCTCTCTCTCTCTCTCTCTCTCTCTCTCTCTCTCTCTCTCTCTCTCTTTCTCTCCCTTTCTTTCTCTCTTTTTTCCTCCTCTCTAAATAAAATTAATCTTAAAATTTTTTTTTTTAAGAATACAGTCGGATAGAGAGGAGAAAAAAGATAAGAAAGCGGATTCCTGACGGCATTGGTATGGCTGGGATCTTGTTCATGGCCTCTAGGCACCGCTGACCACAATTTGGCTCTGGCTTATATGTATTGAATGCTCAGTACAGCCCAAGCAGGACGTAAATACTCTCGATAAATTTCTTTATCCTCTCAACAACCTGGGACGGAGGTATATGTATCCCTTCACCATTTTCTAGAGGAGTAAATGGAGGCACAAAGCAACTTGTGTGAGGTCCTGCACTTTGCCAATAGTGAAGCCGGAGTTCAAAGGCAGGTGACAGAGTACCCAGTCTTAACCACTCGACTAGGCTGCTTGGGCTCTGAATTTGATTGGTCTCAGTCTCAGGACCTGGCACAGAGTAGACAGAACTCTTTCATCTGCAAGTGACAGAAACCCAACTCAAATGACTTATGTGATAAGAAAAATGTATATACTCACATGCCTGACATTTTCAGGGGGTGGAATTTGAAACTGCTGGGCTCAGGGGCACAACCCATCTGACAGTCCTTGGCTGCCCGCTCCTCACCTCTCAGTTTTGTTTCCTCTCGATGGCTTCACTCGTCCATCAGGGCAAGTGGCAACTCCAAGCTGACATTCCTATAGCTCTATGAGAGATTCTCTGTCCCAGGAGTTCTAAGCATAGACCAGGGGGTTGGACTGACTCTGATTTGCCCAATTAATCTAGTCACTAAGGCAGTGGCCAGGCCTACATCGTGCACTCACACTTGCTGCTGGCTGTTGGGGTCGGTCCCACTTGAACTACATGGATTGAAAATGAATGAAGATATCCCCCCCACCCCAAAGAAAATGAGGTTGTTGCCAAAAGAACAGGGAATAACTAATAGTCTCACAGGGTTTAGTAAACGCATGAATAGTGGATAAATAGATGGAGGAGTGGGTAAATGAATGTGAAAATGCCATGCCCAAGGCAAGGGTTGCTATAATGAGACACCTAAAAGGAAAATGCTTCCTTACAAACCCAAACAGGAAGAGAAGTTGAGGTTAGCCACACCTTTGGTTCTCTTCCATGGAAGAGACTCCAGGAGATGTGAGGGAAGTAGGTAGAGGAAGACTATTGAAAATACTAGGTACATGAAACAAAGAATGGGAGCATGGGGAGGCATTTCTCTAATGGAGACCATTACAGTTCTATTTAGGACATTTGCCTAAATAGTGTGGGTTTCTGGTTGCTGCTTTTCTTGGAATCTCTCTTTGGGTTGGGGCAGCAAGAAGACTGCAGTTGTCATGGGCAATTACAGTCCAGCGCACAAAGCTGCACATCCCATCTGGAAAGATGGGTCACCTCAACTGCCACAAGCCAGCAGGCTCCTCAGGAACTAAGAGCTCCCTCCATGGGGCTTCTCAGCTGCTCTTGGATGTGTGAACTCCAGCGATTCCTTTAGGTTGGTTGCTCTCTTGTTTTCAGCCCTGTTTGTGTCCTCCTAACGCTTCCCTTTCGGAAGGTGATGTTCAGAATGGGATTTGGTAGGGCAAATAGAGCCCCAGTTGGGAGGGTACGTCTACCCTGCGGAGAAGGTTATGAAAAAAAACAGGATGCTCGATTCCAGCAGCAGGTTCAGGGAGAGAGAAGAAGAACCACGGGTTCCCTGGCACGAGCACCTCACACTGCTCTCCTGCACAGTTCGGGGGGAGCGAGCCCTCAGCATATTTCAGCCCCAAGACCTGTCTTGTTTTCTTTTTTACCGTGGGCTCCATTTCAGGGAAAATGTAATTTGCATTTTTCTAATTTGTCTGTACTTCAATTTTGCCCTTAAGATTTATTAACCCACCTTTTCTTCATTAACTCATATGTCTGCTTCAGTCTTCTATGGCTAAGTAGAGTTTATGTCTTTTGTGTTTAAACCAAGGGTTTGTGGGAAGGTTTTTGCCTCCGAGAGGCTGAAGTTTCTTTTTTGACCCAAAGCTTCTAGGTGTCACAGGCATTGGGGCTGCCTGGCTCCAGCACCATGTGATGTGGGATGCTTCATGCTGTTAGCTCTGGGAGAGGACGGGGCTTGCTTGCCACCTGGGGCCTAACACCCTGCCCATTTTCCTCCTGCATCAGGCCTTGGCAAGCCGATTAGGGTTGAATGTAAGAAAATGTTGTGATTATAGAATGTGATTCACCAACCTGAAGTTCTGCCAAAACTGAAATCTGAGGAAAGAAAGGACAAAGTAGGGTCACTTTTACAAACTGGGCTAAGAAAGCTTTGCAGCAAAAGTTCTGGTTTCTTAACTGTACCTCGGACAGAGGACTGGAAGTCCTTCTGAAAGTCACAGGTCACCTTTTGGATGCCTGGAGGAAGCGGGGCCTCAGCCCACCCTCCAGACGTCATCCGTGAGCAACCTGAGCTGGTGGAGGCACTTAGCCAGTGGGGGTCAGGAGCCCAGAAGTCAGGCCTCCTCCCACCAGCACACTCTGCTCCCGGAACCCCAGATCTGAGGGCTCCACGGCTGAACCAAACACTCTTTTCTGCCTGTTTCTGCTCTTCCCTAATGCACGAAGTTACCAGCCTGGCCACACATTAGAATCAATAGACAACTAACAGTCAAACACAGAAGAACAGGACAGAACAAAATATTGAGGGTCTGGGTTCACCCAGGCCACTTAAGTCAGACTCCCAGCAGGTGAGCTATGGACATCAGTATTTTTTTTTTTTTAATCTCACTAGATGATTTTAATGTACAGGTAGTTTGAGAACCAAAGTATTTATCTTGGCTGGGATGGATCTGCCTGAATGTGTTGTCAGCTAAAGTGAACCAAGAATATAATTTATGTTGATAGTGGCCAGGTGGGGAGTGGGGTGTCTACTATTGTCAGACACTGGTGGAGAGAAACCATGGCCCCCAAAGCTACGGAGTGAGCTTGCCCCTGTGGGAGCAAAGGGAGAGGACGCGGGGAAGGGTATCTGAACCGTGTCTTCCCCCCTCGGAAGACAGTTTCCTCCCCCTGCCTTTTGGTGGGCTAGGTTCTTAGCACAGAGAATGCCCAGCCCGCCCTTGGCCAGCCCTCCCGACTCGTGATGTTCTGCCTCATCCTATTTTGTTACCAACCTATCTCATTCGTTCTACAGATATAACTAATGGCAACAGGACTTTCGAGCCTACAAACTTATATGAAAATGGTTGAAATAGTATCTTGATCACAGAAGGAAGAAATGTCTTAAAATCTACCAGGCAAACACTCTGCTGTGTCCATAAGTGTGCCTTTTCACACACAAATCTAGGAGATGAGCTGATCTTAATTGGACCTTTTCAGGAAAGTATGTCACATCTGAACTTCGCTTCAAGAACTTCTGCCCCCATTCACCTTAATACATAAGGTCAAGCTAATACTTTTTTAAGTGAATGCCTAACTATATTTCTTCTCTCCTCTTCTACCCCTCTCCACAACCATTTTATCTGAACTCAAGTCTCATAATCCAAGTATTATTATAACAATTAATCTGACCCTTTAAAATACATTTTTAAAAAAGACATAATTTCTCACATACTAACGTGATAAATTTTAATGCATCACTTAGTCTGAGAAAGAACAAAGCCAGTAGCTCAGACTGGTAATGAAGTCAGAGGCTGTCTGAGGCAGAGGTGTTAGGGATGGAAACCTTGCTAGGAGCTTTGGATTGGAGGGTTGGAGGCAGGAAATGATCTGTGGTTTGAATTAATACTTTATCTTTTTATTTTATTGTTATTTTTTAAATCAAAATTTAAATTCTATTTGTTTTTTTAATTATTAAATTTATTGGGATGACATTGGTTGATAGCAATCACATTGTTTCCCGGTGTACAATTCTACATTATTGTCTATGCATTGCATTATGTGCTCACCACCCAGAGTCAGTTCTCTTTCTATCACCTTATATTTGATGCCCCCTCCCTACTCACTCGCTCTCCCACCCACCTTCCCCTTTACCCTCAGGTAACCACCAAACTATTGACTGTGTCCATGAGTTTTTGTTTCTTTCTTATTTTCAGGTTAAATTCTATTTGTGATGTTCTTTTAAAAGAGAGAAAATTGCCAGACCCCCCAAAACCAGGTGTCTTCAGATAGGAGGTGGTTTGGTTACAGAGACATCAGGAGCTGTCATGTCATTTCCAAATATTCTGCTTTACAGATGGAGCCATCCATACTGTACCAAGCACCTCACCACCATGAGAACTGTGAGAGAAGTCCAGATGCGACTCTTACCATTCCTTTATCCATAAATGACTAAAGGATATCAACTTTTTTTTTAATTATATAATTTGACAAACTTTAAGAATTATACTCCTCGTGAATCTCAGCTATCCCTGGCCTCCTGGCTTCTGCCTGTGACTTGCAAAGCTTTGTCGTTGAAAGGTTCTGGCTGGAGATGCTGAGATAGCTCAGCAGTTGAGTGCTTGCCTTGCAATCACGAGGTCCAAGGTTCGATTACTGGCCCCGGCCCATGCAAACCCATATTCTGAACTGAGGCTAAACTGATAGCCGCCAGGATGGTAGCAAAGGTTCTCAGCTCCCATGCCAGACTCCCCCGTTCCATTCTCAGCCTGTGTGGCCCCACATCCACCAGTGTGGAATGAAACTATGTCACAACTAATGAAGTACAACTATGGAGACTGCTCTGGGCCCTCCCCCCTTCTCTCTGTCTCCTTCTCTCAAACAAAATAAATCTTAAAAAATTTAAAGATTAGGCAAGCCATCCCACTTTGCTAGCCTCCCTTACCGCTTCGGTAGAGGAGCGGGATCTCTGAGGACCTCCACTCCGCCTTCTTGGAGTTCTAGCCCTTGCTTCTAATGTGTCTGCATTTGAGGGACTGATCTGTGACTGATCCAAGAGGGATAAGGGCCTGGATCTGAGTCTCTCCTTCCCTCTGCTGCAGAAGTGGCATCACAGCAGCTGCAAGCTGATCTGATGCCACCTGACGCATTTCTTAAGGTTCCCCCTACTTGCCTATTTCCCCAGTTGGGTACTGTGCCTTGCCTTCCTTCTGTGCCTCTCATTATAATTACCGTCCACTCCCCACACCCAACTGTAGCAGTTACTCATTTGCTTGATAAACTTCCATTGAGCACTTCTACAAACACGGCAAGGCCCTGGTTTCTGACCTACACAAGAGGGAAAGATAGAGGCCAAAGGCTAGAACACAAGCAACGAAGTTCAGAGGACAAGGAGGCCACACAGCCTAAGAACTGTCCCCAGGGAACACAGCAGGAGGCACCAGGAAAGGGGAAGGAGAAGCTCACAGAACTGGCCTCAGGGCAGCTTGACAGAAAAAGGGCTCCATGGCTTTGCTCTGTCTCAGCTTTGGTTCCTTCCTCCGGCGAAATGGGGAGGCTTGTGAAACCAGATGTGGAAGCAACCCTCACTTTTTGCCTCCAAGAAATAACCCTCTAGAAAGACCCACACACACAGAAACATTTTCCTGCAAGGATTTGCCTTCTGGTGGAAAGAGAAGGGAATGAGATACAATAGGCTGCTTTATAGAGTGGAGAGACAGAGGAGGGATACCTCGCAGGATAAAAATCAACCATAATAAACGAAGATTGGACCCTACACAAGTAGAGCTGCATCTAGGAGAAATGGTTCCTTGAACAATTATAGTTCCCACTCCCTCCCTTTAAGCAAGCACACTGTTGTCCTGTCATTCTGCAACTGTCACTGCTGTGTTGCTGTCCACTCACTCCGTTCGCATCTGCAAACTTCCCGATCTGAAGAAAGAGGGTCTTGCTGATGAACACTGCTCCCTGGTTCTCGGGGGCATGTCCTTTACACTGTGTTCATACCATCCAACGACGGGTGGACCACTGGCATCCAACTCACTGGGGGACCTGCTAAAATGCAGAGTCCTGATCCCTAAGCGGAACCTCTGCCTTCGAATATGTGTCTGAAATTCTCCATTCAGACCGAATTCACATTCTAAGACTATTGTTGGGAATAAGAATTTCTTTTACTACTGGGAACAATAAAAGAACTGTGGATGATTTTGCCTGAGAATAAAGCTAACAAAGAGGAATATGGAGCCAAGGCATTAAATGAAAGAACCTAGGTCCCTCCGGGTCTAACCCTCTGGGCCCAGCTGTGATGCAGAGGGGTGGGGGTGGGGGTGGGGCCCAGAACAGTCTCCATAGTTGTGCAGCATTAGTTGTGACATGGTTTCATTCAACACAGGTGGATGTGGGGCCGTGCAGGGCGGGAACTGAACTGGGGCCTCCCACATGGCAGGCAAGAACTTTTGCCACCATTCCAGTGGTTACCAGTTTAGCCTCAGTTCAGCATATGGGTTTGCACAAGCCAGGGACAGGAATCGAACCTTGGACCTCATGATTGCAAGGCAAGTGCTCACTAGATTTCTGTCTGCAGAAGCCATGCTGGTGTGGGTGTCTATCACTAACAGCTGAGCAAGCCCTGACTCCCAGACTTCACTGGTGGTTTGCCATCAGGATGCACATGCTCAATCTGGGCTGAAGCTTTTACAAACAGAGATTATGCCCTTTATTCTTCCTGTATCTCTCTGGCTCCTACTCTCTGCTCTTGGGAATTTAGTGCAAGGCAGATCTTTCCTTGCATGTTTGTAATTGTTCTAGTTATTGTGAGAAGTTTGTTTTTGAAAATCACTTAAGAATTTACAAGCCATTTTGTATCTATTATCTCATTTGATCTTCTCAATAACCCATAAGCCAGCAGTGGTGGTATAATCCTCCTTAGGTTAGAGATGAGAAAACTGACGCTGAAGGAGACTAAGAAGCGAGCCCTAGGGCTAAATCGTTAATGCCATGGCAGGGTCCGACCAGGATTCTAACCCAAGGACTCTGACCACAAAGCCTTTCCTGTTTCATATCATCTTTATATCTCCATTTCATGAAAAAAATAATAGACCTAAAATTCAGTGAGGTTTTTCTAATGTAGTCATGGACTACAGCCGTCGGGGACAATTAAGATTTCCTAGGCCTTGTCACAATGTTGTCAGGCCCAGCTATCGGACTTTGAACACAGAGCACACGTTCAGCAGGCCCACGGCACTCACCAGGCATCCAGGTAACTTGCGATGGGAAATCGGTGGTGTCTGTGTCGATGTCAGTTTCCCAGAGAGTTTCCTGGTACACACGGTGTGGGTCAGGACTACAGATGTAGGATGGAGACCGTACTCTCCCTGAGTTTAGCAGAGAAATGGCAGGTTTGGGGACTTGTGCCCAAACAACAGCCAGAGGCACAAGAGATGATTCTGCCTCCAGACGCCAGTCCTGTCACCAATACCTGATGCTCATGCTTCAGAAGCTGTTGTTTACTTAAGCCACACTGTGCCCTTTATGACCACAGATGCAAGTCCAGGAATAAGATCCCAATAAAAAGCAAATATAGATGTGATACTAATTAAAACTAAGCAAGATGATAAAGATCAGCCAAAAAAACACCCCCTTGTTGAGAATAATCCATTCAAAGAAGCAAGTCAGAATATAAAAGTTGGCGAAAAAAGTTTATACTTCAAAGGCTTAAAAATGGAGAGTCCTGCATAGATTTGAAACTTGGCCTTTTTTCAGAGTCATATTCATAAAATATTATTAATATTCTTGAAAGTTACTAACAGTAATAGTATTAATGATAATGATAACTGTTATCTGAAATAAACAATGGATAATCCTCTATAGTTATAAAAGAACTCCCTCTCTATACATCATCTCCTTTGAAAGAACAGCCCAAATGAAAGCATGGGACTCACACCAGATACTAGTTTAGAGGTAACCCCAGGTATTATCAGCCGATGTTCCAAATCATAAGTCCTCAAAAAGAGAAGAAATCATTGAGTCCAACTAGATGGATCTCCAGATGACAACAGCAGCTAATGTCCAATGATCCAGGGCCAGAGCTACATATTCTATGCTCATCTCATTTAATCCTTATAATCTTCATCCCCAGTTTATAATGAGGAAAGTGAGGCTAAGCAAGATTAAGCTACTTACTCATGGCTACTCACCCAGCAAGTGTGAGAGGCAGGTTATGTGGCTCAGGAGAGGTACTATGAAAACTCAAGATACCCAGCTGGTCTAAGCCTACACAGCCCCACAGTTTTTACTGGCAGAGAGCTAAGGCAATGACAGATTTTCTGCTTGGAAGCAGAGGGGCCAAAAGAAGACAAATGGGAGACAGAAGACCTGTATTAACTAGCTGTTTCAGCTTTTGAAAATCAGACACCTATGGCCTCATTTTCACCTTCTGTAAAACAAGATGCTTAAACTAAACACTATTAAAAGAATCGTCCAGCTCTAACGTTCAATGGTACCATGAAATATATCATGTCTGATGATAGGCATGAATTACAGGAAGGAACATTTTGCCATTAACAGAAAGAAGAGAGGACTGACCATACCCACTTCAGCATTCTAGGGAAGAAACAGAATTCCTCCCGGGGAAGCTTAGAAATGCACATTATTGAGCCTTTGGTTTATAGCGTATTTCTTATGAAATAGTCTTATAAGTCTTTGGTGTCCACAGCACCTCATAATCCTTTTCAATACAGTGCCCCAGGCAGCCACCAAGAAATGATCAAAGTGGGCATACAACATAAAATGCATTGTATATCTCCCCCATAGAAGAATTATCTGAACTTTTTGGTGAAGTATATGCCTTCTAAACGTCTCGTGGTTACACTACTGTGGTCAAATGGTAGGTGAATGGCAGCCTCTTGCACAAGTGCAATGCCTACTAAATGCATTTACCAATGACAAGATGAAAATGAATCTGAGACAGCCCAAGCTGTGATCATCAGTCAGATGTGGCAGCCACGTTCATAACTCTCAGAGCTTAACACCTCTGAGGATAAGAATCGCTCTGTCCCCTTCAAGCCAGAAGAAAGGCAGAGCAGTGTCTCACAAGGGAGCACGCAGGACCACAGGGGTTCTCCCTGGGCTAATGACAGCTGCTCTCAGAATGCTGACCCCACAGGGCTCACAGACGAAGCGTAGCGATTCTCAGGCACAGGCAAGGGCCCTCTCAAACTCTTTCACTTCGTTTTCATTCAGGAGTGAAAATGACCTTGTGGGATCAGGGCAGCAAGCTGTAAACAATGGTTGAAGGGAGAAGTGGATGATGGGAGAGAGTATGGGCAGGCTGCCAGCCCCTGGGCATGCCTGAGTCAGTCAACTCCAAATCTCTACACAGAGATGCCTCCAGAAAGGGGTGTGTGTCCTCCAGGATTCTACTTCTACCAGCCTGGCCTTCCTATTCTTGCTGTCTATTCTCTATGGAAAGTTGAGTGATACAGCTACAGTTGAGTAACAGCTTTCTTCTTAAAAACAAGGCACAACCATCAGGTCCTTTGATTCTGTGTGTTCTCAATGAGAAGAGCAAAGGCTGTCTCTCAGGGCTCCATCAATGGTCAATCAACATGTGCACACTTAATGTCAGGTACAGGGGATGTGAGTAACTTATATCTACAATGACCCTTTTTTTTTATTGTTAAATTTAATGGGGTGACATTGGTTGGTAACAATTAGATAGTTTCCCGATGTACAAGTCCACATCACATCACCCATGCATTTCATTATGTGCCCAGCTCCCAGAATCAGGTCCCCCTCCACCACCATATATCTAGTGCCCACTCCCCCCTCCCCCCACAACTCTCCCTCCCCTCTCCTCCCTCCTTTCCAGGTAAACACCAAACCATTGAGTGTGTCCATAATGCTGGTGCCCTCTCCCACCTCCCCTCCCACTCTCCCTCCTCCCTCCTCCCCTTCCCTCAGGCAATCACC
>PVKE010031982.1:0-18733 GCA_004027555.1 Craseonycteris thonglongyai
CCCCCCCCCCCCCCACCGCCTCCGCCAAAAGCACCTTTCCTCATTCGTAGCTCAGAATGTCTTATATATCCATGTTTCCTTCCTCATGTATGTGGGGTCTCTAACTCTCATGTACATGGGGTTGCCATACATATGAAGGCTGTTTAGAAAGTATCCAGGCATGTAATCATTCTCATTTTATTGACAATGGCTGACATTTTTCCAGGCAGCCCTCATACGAATGTATTAAATTTGGTTATTTTCTCTTGCTAATCTGTCTTGAGTCTATTTGATTGTCAGATCATCTAAAATAATCTTTTTTTTTTAAGATTTATTTTATTGTTTTTGACAGAGACAAAAAAAGAAAGAGAGAGAGAGAGAGAGAGAGAGAGAGAGAGAGAGAGAGAGAGAAGGGGGAGGGCCCAGAGCAGTCTCCAAGGTTGTACGTCATACATTTTTGACATGGTTTTGTTCTGTGGGAACTGGGCTAGGGCCTCCCACATGGGAGGCATGCCCCCTAGAGCCAGGGGCCAAACCATAGGAAGCACACCCCAGTTCAGCATATAGTTTCACACGGGCTAAGGCCAGGATTTGATCCTGAGTCCCCGGGACTGCAAAGCAAGTGCTTAACCTGCTCCGCCATCCTGGCGTCCTCTAACAAAAGAATCTTGAGGTTAGAGGAAAATTTGTTTCTCCCCCTCGCTATCAAGTTTTGGAGAAATTATTTTAAATTATTTTAAAGCTATAGTGATTGAGAGTAGTGCAAGGATAAACAAATAGACCAATAAAAGCGTTCAGAAATAGACCTACACATATATTAAAATTTGATTTATGATAAAGTCAAACAACACAGCAGTGGGTAAAGAGGGTCTTTCAATAAGTAGTAATGGGTCAATTGGACATTTACATGTGAAGAAATAAATCTTGACTCATACCTTACACCATATCCAAAATTATTCCAAATTGGAATGAAGACCTAAATGTGACATATAAAACAATAATTTCTATGTTAATAAAGGAGAATATCTTCATGAACTCTGGGTGAGAAAGTATTTCTCAAACAAGATCCCCCCAAAATAAAAATGAATTATAGCTACAAAATATTGATATATTATACTTTATTAAGAATGCAGAGTAAAAAGGCAAACCACAAAATAGAAGAAGATATTTGCAACATACATTTCTGTCAAATGCTTCACTCACAAACTGTATATATTAAGAATTCCTGCAAACCAATAGGTATATGTGCTGCCAAAGAGATCACACTGCAAATCAACAGAAACTGATGGGCAAACTAATTTTTAAATGGGAAAAGCCTTAAGACTTTGTAAAGAAAAATATATTTGGTCTTTGTTCCTGGTTTCTGACACAGAGCTTCTAATATCTTTAAAATTTCCTGAGTGATAGAGCTGAGAAGAGCATCTTTTGTTAGTTATAATAAGCCCTTTTCAACCTTACCTGAGTTTGTGCTAATGAGGTGACCCTTGGTGAATGAGGGCTGGTTACCAGAGGTACTAATGGTGTTATTTGGAGCCTCCAATCCTACCCCCAACCTTCAGGGAGGGGAGAGGAGCTGGAGAGTCACTTCATCACTGACCAGTAATTTAATCCACTCCACCTATGTAATGGACCGCCATAAAAACCCAAAATGATGGCGTTCAGAGAGCTTCTGGGTTGGTGAACATAGAGAGACACTCCTTCCTAGATAACTTCCCCTACGTATTTGTTTTGCTGGGCCGTTCCTGGTTTGTGTTCTTTATAACAAACTGGTAAGAGTAAGTGGAAAGTGCTTCTCTGAGTTCTGTGAGCTGTCATAACAAGTTACCAAACCTGAGGAGTTTCTGAAAACCTCCCATTTATGGCCAGTCAATCATTCATACAGGAAACAACCTGGGATTGGCAGTTGGCATCTGAAGTGGGGGCTGTCCTGTGGAATTCGGCCCTTTCACTTGTGGGATCTGGCACTAACTCCAGGTAGATAACGTCAGAACTGCATTAAATTGTAGGATGCTCCGTTGATGTCTACAGAGAACTGGAGGATTGCAAAGTGTGCAAATCCCATACATTTGGTGTCAGAAGTGCTGTTTTGTTTTCTTTAGTATTGAATAAGTGCTTCATAAAGAAGATATTCAAATCCCCTATAAACAAATAAAAAAGGGGTTCATCCTTACTGGTTATTAGGGAAGTGCAAATGAAAACTAAGATATCACTGCACAACCACCATTAGTTTTACCAGTCCAAGGCCCATACATCTGAAGTTTCAAAAGGCCAGTACTCAAAATATCATGGTTTAGAATAAGGAAAGGTTTATTGTTTGATAAGGTGCCAGTCAAGAAGATGGGAGACCCACGGTGCTATTGCAGATGAAACAGGGCTGTGGGCAGAGAGCAGAAAGAAGGGAAGGGGGAGTGAGGGGAGACAAAGGAGAGAGGAGATGAGAGCATCCTTAAGAAAAAGCACAGCTGCCAGACCAGCCAGAACAGATTTTTGATGGCTGAGAATAGACCCAGGATGCTTTCTTGTCACCAAAGGTTAACTGTAGCTAATTATAATGGATTATAATATTATTAGCGTTGTGGAGTAGGAAAATCTCCTCCCACCCACCTACCCCATGACAGAGCCAAATAAGCATAAAACTTTCTTCTTCCAACAGGAAGGATTGATCAGCAAGGAGTCTTCTAGGAACCCTGATAACGTGCCATCCCTAAGTCTTGAGTATTTTGTGCCTTCATTCTAAGTGTAATAACTTCTCAAGCCTTGTTGGTTTGGGGGTCATCAGCTCTCCTACAAGCCTACCAGTTCTTGCCACCTTAAGAGTGTACTATCCTTCTTTAACCCATTTCCTGTTTAAAAAAACAGTGCAGCTCATTGCCACAGTTATTTAATTTTCCATAAATACCCTTTCTGAGGCTGAAGCAAATCTGACTGGTTTTCAATGTGAAAATAAAATACAAAACCTGTTCTTGACGTTATTTCTAAAAAGAACTTGTCTCTAATTCTAATGTAACAAATGTATACAATGATCAGTACTTAATAATTTTTTCATGTGTAATAATGTTACATTTTCTAGGATTTGAAATCTGTGAGTTATCTGAGGGTAAACACTGTAGCAGCAAGCGCTGCTGAGGAGTATTCTTGGGGCAAATTGAAAATAGGTTAATACATCTACTGCTTGCTTGGCTTGTTTGCTGTGTTCTTCAGTTCTTTCCTGTGGCAAACATCATGAACCCATGTTCCAACACCAGTGCTGCAAATCCATCTTAACAGAACTCAGAATTCAGTCTTTTTTATGATACAAAAGGGAGAATGGGTGAGACAAGAGGTGGGATTCAAAGAAGAGCAGGGAAATCTAAAATCTCTCTGTTCCCAGTTATGGTCCTGAATTGAATGTGGTCCTGAGATTCCTGTAAATCTTTGATAAACAGTCATGGCTCTGCATGTCTTTTACCACTTAGTTAGGAGGCTGTTTCTGCAAAATTTCTCTAGTCAATTAGAACTATTTGCCTGAAGACCCTGGGAGAAATGCAATCTAGAATTTATGATAAGAGTTAGACAGGAGAAAAACAAAAGCATTCCACCCTGTTACAATTATATATATGTACACACACATATAACATTAAGTCTTTGCAAATTTGCAAAACTGGAATTCTCGGTAAAATTATTTTCAACAATTCTGAAATTATCCTACAAAAATTTCACATATTTACACTTTATGTTTCTGTAATTTTACTCCTAGGTATAGACTCAATGGAAAAAATTATAAACATTTACAAGAGTGTTTTTAGTTGCTTTTTTAAAAGGATAAAAACCAAAAATGAAGACAAATGCTCATTAACAGCTGACTAGATGAATAAAATATTTATAGAACTTTCTTAAAAACCAAATTCGGGGGAAGCTGGGATGGCTCAGTGGGTTAAATGCTTGTTTTGCAGCCCCGGAGCCTGAGGATCAAATCCTGGGCCTAACCCACGCGGACCCATATGCAGAACTGGGGTATGTCCCCAGTGCAGTTCTTGCCGGGGCCTATGCGGGAGGCTCCCGGCCCAGTTCCTGCCCTGCGAGGCTCTGCGCCCACCTGTGGGGTGAAACTATATGGAAAACTAATGCTGTCAACTATGGAGACTGCTCTGGGACCTCCCTCTTCTCTCTGTCTCTCTCTGTCAAAAAACAATAAAAATAAATCTTTAAAGAAAAAACAAACCAAAAACAAATTCATGAAGGAATGTTTTCCTAAATTTGTTCTATCTTTTATTCTAATCACACTTCAATATAAAATGAATAAACTACTCCCAGGAGGAACAAAATGGCTGAATTTTACATATTTGTAAAACTTATATGTTGAATAAAATAGGCCAATCACAACACAGTACATATTATATGAAACCATTTATATAAAGTTCAGAAGCATGTAAAACTAATTTATGTATTACAGATCAAAAGAGTGATGAGTTTTCATTTAGAGAGCATAAAAAATATTTCTGGAATTTTGATATAATTCTATTTCTTAATCTGGATGCTGGTTACTCAAGGCTGTTCACTATGAAAAATTTCCCAAACTGGATTGGGGGGGGGCAAGGTGGGGGCAGAATATGGGGAAGAGAGAGAGAGAAGTAAAAGAAGGAGAGAAAAAGAAGGTGAAATTGAAGAAGCACTTGGAGGAGGAAGAAAGAGAGAAGAAAAAAAAGGAAAGGGTCAAGGGGTAAAGAAAAGAAAAAAGAAAGAGATGAACAAAAAAGAAGGGAGGGCAAAGGAGGAAGGTGAGAAGAAGAAAGGAATAAAGGGAGGGAGAGAAAGAGAGAGGGAGGTGGAGAGGGAAGAATTTCATAGGTTATAATAGCATCATAGATTTGGGGCAGTGTGAATCATCTGCTTTCCAAAATACTAGATAATTTAGCATTATTAATTTCTTCAAAGATATATTTCTTGCTTAGAATATACATAATTGTAGAATTTAGAAATTTGGAACACATGGGTGATCTAAATGATTTCCTTATCTCTAAAATGCATGATTGTGGCCCTCTCATTATGAGAAAAAAAAACCCTGGTCCAATTAATAATGGGAAATAAATAGAGACTTTTGGATCAAGTGTCAAGGCCATAATTTCGTGGAGTAAATTTTATATGCACTGAGTAACTCATATGAGGTACTGGCATGTTGAACATCAGGTCTCAGGAAAGATGTGCTTACTTAACGACTTTATCTTCTTTTCTCCAAAACCTTTGACTTCATGAAAGTTTTTAGAATGGCTTAGTTTCACAGAAAATGTGCTGTGTATCTCCATCATTAACAGATGTTAAAGGGTAAGGGAGTGGGCAAAAGACAGAGCTGTGAGCTTCAGTTCTGAAAGTCCAGCTACCTCAGCAATAAAGACACATAAACCTCAGTTGCCCTTGGCAGTGGTTAGTGCAGAAAACCGCAGCCAGCGGTGCCCTCATAACAGAAGGATCTTATACTGTTTCTCTAAATATGTGTCACCCTCCCTGCATTTTGGGGAAAGCCTTTGATGTTGATTTGCAGATGGATGCCCTGGACTTTTCCTTTTGCTTATGCAAACAAAGCAAGGCGACTTGGGTTTTCTCAGCAAATACTGTCAGATGTTTTACATTCAGCAACAAAAATTAAGTAATTTTTTTTAATTTTTGCTCAAAATTCTGTTACTGACCATAAATTGAAACACATACACATATATGACGGCTGTCCGGAAAGTGTCCAACCATATAATATGAAAAATGGAGGCATTTATGGCTGGATATTTTTCTGGACAGCCCTTGTATACTTACACAAGATTTTTATAAGTGAGAACGAAAAAACAAAAATCTAAAGAGCCAGCATCTATAAAAAATATTCTTTAAAA
Organism: Craseonycteris thonglongyai; assembly: GCA_004027555.1. Classification (NCBI taxonomy): domain Eukaryota; kingdom Metazoa; phylum Chordata; class Mammalia; order Chiroptera; family Craseonycteridae; genus Craseonycteris; species Craseonycteris thonglongyai. The sequence goes on from PVKE010031982.1 coordinate 5,835, forward strand.
ACTGAAAACTTGTGAAAGAATGTTTTCTCTCATCTGTCCTGTCATACTTTAAAATCCATATATTCACTATGTGTGTATATTTAATAAGAATTTAAAAAATTGGACTCTTCTTTACTTAAAAATAAAATTGTTTCTAAAATGCTTTAACCAAAATCGTGATATACAATTAGTAGTGTTCAAATAAATTATTTCTCAGATTCAAAATTGTCCAATGGTTTGACTGAATATAATAGAAAGTCCACACTTGTTGCCTTCAAATTTAAATATGATCCAAATTTCAACAGGGTTACTTTGTACTTCAAGCATTAGGTAAGAATGGCTCAAAGCCTATTCACTTTTTTTTTTTGCAAGTTTACCACCCTCTTCACCTTCAGGGTGTGAAAAAAGAAAAAAGGGAGAATCAAAAGACTTCTGATCTCATGATCCCTTCTGGCTTTGAGATTCTGCTTCTATTGAGCAGTTTTTTAATTCTCTTTCCATCCCACATGTGGGCTTTGTTCCACAGAGCATCATCCCAGATTTGAAACACAGTATTTTTCTATGATTTCATAAAATATCTTCTCCAGATAGATGACAGATATAGATTTGATGGATAGGTAGATGATGGATAGATAATAAATAAATGGGTAGAGATATAAAATAAAATAAAATAAAACAAAATAAAACAGTAGACATCCTGTCCCTAAAATATCTCTTGGCTATCATACCTCAAGCCAAGCTATTCTGAAAGGCATCCTCTCTTCCTGGCACTTGATTACTCCTTCTTCTTCTACCTCCTCTCTTCTCATCTCCTATTTCCTAAGAGCCCATAGACTCCTACATTCTGGTCACTTGATTATGAAGAGAATTTCAATTCTTCCAGAGCTTCCACCACCTTTCCATATCACACATGTGTCCAGATGCTCAGCTAAGCAATAGGGCTTTCTATCCCAGGGGCACAAAGTACTGGCAGTTACTTCTGGATTTTTCTCTAACCAGCCCCTCTTCTAAAAAGGCAAGGCTAGTTTTAAGATGAGTTGTCTCCCCATCTATTGCATGCAGTTTTCTACAGTCTAGCCTCTTCATATAACTTTCCAATGTCCATATAATATGATTGCCTAAAGCCTAAGGGGAAGAGAGGCACCTACATCTTTACATCTGCTCCTGGATAGTGGCCTCTTAAAACTGACCATTAGTTATCACAGGGTAGGGAATGTGGGTATGGTTTTGTTTGACTGATATTCTTCATCAAGTGGCTCAGGTCTTGGCATGTAGGCACTACATAAAGGAAGTGCTTTGAATGGTGATTTGTTCATGATTATAATATGTTAATTGTCACACAGAGAGCTCCAAGCATGGAGGATACTCTCTTGAAGAATCTTGTAAATTGTTATCTAACAACCCAACCATGGTTTCTTCTAGTTCCTAACAAAACTTTTCAGCTTAACTTTTGGCATCTACTTTCTCAGCTGTAGAATTTAATTGTAGATTTCCTTAACTGGCATGGCTAAAAATGCCCATTGCTGTTCCTCAGATCTCCTACCAAAGTAGTCATCCACTTGTGTATACATGGTTGGTACCAGCTACCCGGGACTCTGGTTTCCAGCTCTGTTCATCTTTTGTACCACTCTTAGCTGCTGACATTATTCTTCTGGAATCTTTTTCTATGTGGAGGTAATACAGTGATAGACTTTGCTCTGTAGATGGAAACACCTCCATTTGGAGAGATTATAGTCTCTGGCTATATAGCACATTCCTTCCTTTCTGTTGGAGTGTCCCTTAGAGCCTTATGGTAATCTTTCAGAATATTAGGTTTTCCACATGTTGATATTTGCCTATATGTAGGCTCTGAGGTCCTTGTAGTCTATAAGATGAAGATGAATTGAACTTCATAGTGACCCTTCAAACTGGAAAAAGAGCACTGACCAGTTTCACAGGTACATACTGGAGTTTCTTACTCATCAAATGTAAGTTTTCCATGAGGTTGTGAGGTCCAAAGGGGTGGGTTTTTCTGATAGGTAGCAAATATTTTCTAATAATATAAAGGGTCTGATTTCATGCTTCAACATTTCAAAACCTGCTTTCTAGCCCAGAAACTGACCATCTATAATCCCAGTAGGGAAGAATTGTCTAGAAGAAGTAAGAAGAGTGGACTCATGCACATACTCACCCAGGGAGAAGCCAGAACCTCAAATAGGCCCCTTTGGATATCAACCCAGGTAAATCTTGGCCTATGAGATCATCACCTAACAGTGTGCTGATACAGCTCCTCTGCAAAGACCTGTGAACTGACTGGCAGACTTAACTAATAACCATAGAAATCACTCAAAATAATTCTGAATCTTGACTAGAGGAGCAATTCAGGAAGACTTTGGTCATATTGACTTATTAATTCACATTTCATTCAGCTCTAACTTTCCTGTGCAGTTTTTTGAAGCTAATAGTTGAAATCAGGGTGGCAAACCAGCTCCCTCTCAATGGGGTTTATGAGCTCAGAACCCCAAAATGTAAGAAGTAGACAAAGGAATTGCAGAAAGAGGAGAAAGGGAAGAGGGAGAGAAGCAGTAATATTTATTGACACATTTCTATAAGATGCCAGATGTTAATTTTCTACCATTGATAATATTCACAACAACCTTGCATGACAGGCAATAATGATTCTATTTTCAAATGAGTAATTTTAATGCAAAGAAAGGACTTAAACTACCCAAGGTCATATAACTAGGAAGTGATAGAGATGGGATTCAAAGTCAAATTCTTTTTTCTACTTCATGATGTCCATAAAAGTAGAACTACAAGAATTGCCTCTTGAACCTCTGTGTACATCGACACAATTCAAAATGCTTTATGTTTGTTTCCCCCATTTTTACAGTAATTCAGTGTGATGTTATTATACAGATGGGAGTACCAAGGCCCAAAGACACAAATTAATGCCACCTAACTTACAGAATGAATAAGTTGCACAACGACAGTAGCTTCACAAACCAAACTCTGGTCCTTTGAAAATGGCATCCTCTGTGGTAGAGAGATCATGGAAAAAACCGAAATGAGGCCCCATTCCAAGGGATCCTTTACTTTCCAGAAATATTTAGAGAATACATTCCCTCATGTTGAGCAGTTTATCTTACATGTCTGAAGGTCTCTCCAAAATGCTTCAGCAATTCAAGTATTCCTGCCTTCTAGTCCTTACTTAACACACTATCTCCAATTTGAGGGGCAGATGAAATACCAGCATGGGCATTTGGACTGGACCCTAGGGCTTTATGCCTTGTCAGCACATCTACTGGCCTCTCCAACTATTGAATTCTGCTGAAGTTCAACCTTAGCCACAATCCAGAACACACAATCATGTAAAAAATTTCTGCTTTCTAACCATAGTACCTTTCTCCACTCTCATCTACCACTTGAGTCACTTTCATCAGCGATTGACTAGCACAAGCTTTTTAGAAGTGTATTTCACAGGCCATCTACATCCAAGTCAGTAGCTGTGCTTCTTAAAACTCCAGATTCTGAGACCCCATCCAAGATATACTGAATTATTTTCTCCAGAAGTGGGATTCAGAGATATGTACTTTTAACAACCTCCCTCTCCCTCCCCAGTTTATTTTTACATTTACTATGTGTGAGAAACACTGATTTAACAAAATTTGGTGAACCATGGAATCTGCAGGCCAAGCTTACTGGACAAAAATCTGTGTAAGCGATTTGCAGGTGAGGCTCTTCGTATAGGGTATCAGATCTCTCTCTCCTTGTCTGAGCTCTAATACTAGATATAACCTACCAGAAGGGCATACTGCCCTGACCAGTCACTGCCATTCTGAACTATATAGCTCTCTCCTTACACATGCTTTTGTACTCAAAGGATGTCCTGAACTCAGATTCATTCAGTGCAGGTTTTGGCAAGAGCCATGCATGCTTCTTACACTTACATCCACTGGATCTGATGGGGAGCCTGAATATACATTCTGAGCATGAGAATTCCAGAGCAGGTGCTAATGTCTGGTGGAATGGAAGAATTGTGGACTCAAATAGGAACCAGTCACACACCTACCCAATAACCTCAAATTGAAGTGCACATTCTACTCTTACACCCTTGAAATCCCAGAGGTAGAAGAGCCTAACGGTAAAACAATAGTCAAAGCGAAGTATTACTTTTGAAGTGATACAGTGTGAAATCCATCCGCTCAGGGCAAGAACTGTAGGAGGGAATGTGATGGCAGGAATCAACGAGTCACCTCATAAGCAAGCAAGTACCCATTTGTCCCTGTTTCTAATTGTACTCTTTTGTGGGTGAGCTGGGGTCTTAGGACTCGTTATTTAAGGAGCCATCTCCCCGTAGAACTGCTTCTCAGCCCCGTGATGGAACGTGGTCCCTGCGGGTGCTACCCAGTTAGGACCCTTTATCGTCTCTACCACCACCTAGATCCCTTGTCACGCTGGACATGTCATTAGTGCTGATTATCTGTATTAACTAGAATTTCCTACTGAGTGGTAGAAAGCACTTAAATGGCTTCGTGTTTAAACAGCTGGATTAAATGGCACTATAAGGGTCTGAAAGAAATCATACATCTCTCCAAACTGCCTACCTCCTTCAGGGTAATAGCTTAATCACCTTGTAGAATGAACCTATTATCTAATCAATCTTTACCAAAACCCTACATTAGGTTTAAAATTCAGTGAGATAGACACAATAACTCAAATAACAAAAAAGTTGGAGAGCTCACTAACATCAGTCTTGTCTCTAAGAAACAATTACTATCTTCAGCACCAGTGAAGCACTTTAACACTTTATATATCTCTTGCTTCTACCTTCCTTCTCAGATAAACTCTTGTATTTTTTTTTATTCTCCTGAACGAACTCTCCCCCTTCCTGTCTTATGTATCCTGTCTACCCTTTATAGCCTATGTGTAGCCTATGTCTACATATGTGCTTTATCCTATTGTATTCTATAAACATATTATGTTAAAAATTGTTCACCATAAAATGTAGCGGCATAAGAGTACTAAGAATGTGAAAAAATGATAAGTGCCTTAAAATTAAATCAAGATTAAATAAGAAAGATGTCAAAAGTCTGAGGCCTTAGCAGAAAAATGAAAGTGCATTAATTTCTAAATTACTAAAGGCAGCTAATTGAGACCTGTAGTATTTGCTCAGTCCCTTTCAGTACGCCCACCACGCCAAGTGGACATTTAAAGGGCACACTTCTCACAGTCATGTTATTTTTTTTTTTTTATGAATGAAAGATTATCTTAAGGTAATGTAGCACTCTTCTGTTCAGATCGCCATCCTGATATTAAGGGTTTTTTTCTTGTTTCATCCTATGAAGGCAGTTAGACCTTCCATGGTTTTTGCTTTTCTTTCCCTGCATGCATTTTCATACATGTGAAAACATATACCTATAACCTGTATTCAGAATGGTGATATTTCAGTGAATGGAAGTGATACTAATTCTGTAATGTTTATTGTGAACTGTTTAAGATAACTGAAAATAAAGATGTTTTTAAGAAAGTAAAAAATTAACTTTTGACCTTGTTGAAATCAAAGGTTAATAGGAAAGTAAAATAACACCATATTTTTTATTTAATATCTTTTATAAAGGCATAATTTATCGACAATGGACTACACAGATCTTTAGTGTTACAACTCCAGGAGATTTGACAAATGTACACCCCAGTGTAACCCTATTTCCCTGTCAAGATGTCGAATAGAACCATCACCTAAAAAAAAGGTTTTTCTGCGGATGCCAAGATAGCTTAGTGGTTGAGTGCTTGCCTTGCAATCACCAGGTCCAGGTTTTAATTCCAGGCCTCAGCCCATGCAAATCCCACATGCTGAACTGCAGCAGAGCCAGTAACCACTGGATGGCTCAGGGCAAAGGTTCTCACCTCCCATGCAGGAGGCTCCTGGTTTGGTTTGCACCCTACACAGCCCCACATCCACCTGTGTGGAATGAAACCACATCACAGCTAATGATTTACAACTATGGAGACTGCTCTCCCCTCACCCCCATCCCCCCTTTCCCCACCCTCACCATCTCTCCAACAATAAAATAAATTTTTTTTTTTTTTTAAGGTTTCTCTGCTCTTTTCCAGTCAATTTCTTACTGCTCTGTCTTCTTTCAACATGGATTTGCTTAATCTGGAACTTCATATAAATGGAACAATGCAGTATATAGTTTTCTGTACAGACTTCTTTTGGCATTTTTCTCTCAGCATATTGTTTTGGAGGTTAACTCATAGAGTTGTGTTTATCAGTAGCTTGTTTCTTTATATTGCAGAGTAATATTCCACTGTATGAATATACTATATTTTTAAGATCATTCATTTTTTTTTATATCTGATTAGAAGCTATGCTCTCCTTAAAGAGAATTGAACTACACTAGATATTTAGTACATGGATTATCAAGTAATATTATGAACAATGTCTTTAGCAATAACAACTGTAGAAAGATCTTCATCTGGCTTCCTCTTACATCAACTCTTAATAGTGATCTACTCTATAACTCAGTGTTGATTAGCACACATCTCAGTTGTCTGATGCCTTCGGTCAGGCTTTAGAAGAATATAGGAGAGTTTAGATCAACATAAACCAAATAATCTGCTAATGATGGCATTTCATCCTTTTCAGAGTATAATGTGCTTCTAGCAGACAGTGCTGGAGTTTAAATCTTGGATTGCACATAGAATGCAATAGATTTGTCTAAATTAAATGTAATAATCTAGTTACACTTGGCTGATTAGTCATATAGATTGATATGGCACTAATTTGGCTGTATTTTTTATACAGCCTTGATTATGCTTTATTTTTTAGAAAGTTTGCTACAAGGAACCTAGCATGTCTTTTGTTAACACCACACACCTACCGGTAATTGCCAATTAAGTTCCAGCTGTATCCAACTGCTAATGGTGAATTACAATGCTCTTTAAGTGAGAATTATTTACCATCTAAGTTTCTTCTGTTAGTACTGGTATATTATACTATATAATATTATAATATCTATACTATTTAGTATATTATTATATACACTAAATAATATACATTATTTAGTCTTTACTATCAGATGCCTGTTCAGTGAGGCTGAAACATAAATCCTGACACTTCTTCTTTTTGGCTAATGGTCAAATACAATATCAGCAAACAAGGTGGACAGAACTATAGAGAGCAAAGATGTGCCACTCACTTTGGGTTAGGAAATTACATGAATGAATATTTTATTTGACATTTACATAATTAGTTCTGTTATGATAATAGTTGAACTTAATTTATGGTATAAATTTGATTATAGATAATGTTAACAATAATGTGCTGATAACCTTTTTTTTAAAAGATTTATTTTTACTGTTTATGACAGAGAGAGAGAGAGAGATACAGAGACAGAGAGAAGGGGGAGGGCCCAGAACAGTCTCCATAGTTGCACATCATTGATTTTTCCACATAGTATCATTCCACAGGTGGGCGCGGGGCTGCACAGGGCAGGAACTGGGCCGGGGTCTCATCCTGGCGAGAACCGAACTGGGGGCACTCCCCAGTTCGGCATATGAGTCCTCACGGGCCGGGGCCGGGGCCGGGATTTGATCCTCAGTCCCCAGGGCTGCAAAGTGAGCGATCCACCCACTGAGCCATCCCGGCTTCCCCAGATAACCTTATTTTAATAATATTTATATCTACCGGTAATTTCTTTTTAATGAGCTTTAATTTGTATTTTAATGCTCATTGCTTCTTCAAAATATATATACACATATATATTTCTCTTTGATATCTAAAGCTGAAAGCACACTTTCATATCGATAAATAAAATGACATTTCATATGAAACTATTCTCAATAGAGAATGATTAAAGAGATATGAAGAATTTCTCTATGATCTCTGTTGTTATCATCTTTATTCACCCTTAGTTATACATTCTTAACTTTTGAAATTTCCCATCTCAGTTTCCTGCTTTTTTTTTTATTTCTCCACCAATTTTTCTAACTAAATGACTGAATTAAGACTTTGGAAAATCAATATAATACTATATATCTTTGAGAGAATTAAAGGCTTAGGTAAGTAAAGTCACATAACACTTTTTAGTGTATAATACTGTGATGGTAATACTTGGTTGGTTAACACTAAGTGACTTGTATGTAAGGCGGGCCCCATCCAAACTTGCATTTCAATACTAAGGACTAATGCATAAAAGAAAAAGCATAGATGGTAATAAGCAAACCATTTTTTCTTATGACTTGAAAGTTTATAGAAAACAGTTATCTATGAACATACACTTGAGGCACAATTCAACATTCATTAATCCAACAACATTTATGCCCACTTACTATGCATTAATCCTAGGCATATCATTGTGTGCTATAAGAGCTCACGCTGTGGAATCAAGCAGACATGGATTCAAGTTCTGTTTCTGTCTCTTACTATGTATATGAACTTTGGCAACTTGTTTCTCAGTATAGGCCTCAGTTTTCAAATCTGTAAAATGGCAATAATATATTTTTGTTTCTTTAGATAATATGTGCCAGTACTTAACAAGATTTCAGTGTCAAAAATATTGTATCGGCTCTACAGATACAATGTAACTATATGAACTTGAACAAATGGTACCACCTCTTTAGATTCAGTTTTCTCTTCTGCAAAATGGAGGGGTGAGGGTAAATTAAATGATTTCTGAATGATTCTCAAGGTATATGTGCATCACATGGAAGCTTTGTGAAAACAATAAATTGCTAAACTATATAAAAAGAACTGAATTAAGACCACTTAAGGTAAGATCTAAGAAGCTGTATATATACTATTACTATGTGTGTGTGTGTATAGTGCATGTACATATAAATGTTCTCTATTTTTCTCCAGTGGTAGGTATTAAGTTTTTTAAAAGTATCTGAAACCATCTGAAACTTATGGAGAAGCTGCAAGTACCGTATAAAAGACTGTTTATTATTGAACCATTTGAGAGTAAGTTTCTGACATGCTGCTGCATCATCACCTTTAAATACTTAGTATGTGTTTCTTACAAATGAGGACATTCTCCAACAAAACTACAAAGCAAGCAGCAAGCATAAAAATCAAGAAATTACCACTGATGTATTAATGCTATCTAATCCTGAAACCCCATTCCAGTTTCACCAGTTGTCTCAATAACGTCCTTTATAGTGAATCATTTACTTGTTATGTCTCTTTAATGTCCTTCAATCTGAAAGAGTTCCATATTCTTTCCTTAACTTTCAAGACTTTAACACTTATTGATTATAGGCAAGGTATTTTGTCAAATGTCCCTTCTTTTGGGGTTTGTCTGATATTTCCTCGTAATTAGGAATAATTATTGTTGAGTATCCATTCACGTGCTTATTGGCCACTAATGTATCTCCTTTCCTTTCATTTCCTTCCCTTTCCCTTCCCACCCCTCCCCTTCCCCTCCCACTCCCTTCCTCCTTCCTTCCTTCCTTCCTTCCTTCCTTCCTTCTTTCTTTCTTCCTTTCTTTTGGTAAATCTTTTGCTTGTTTTTCTAAATGGGTACTCTTGTCTTCTCATTATTAGAGTTGTAAGTTTTCTTGATATATTTTACATGTAAACACAGTGTTGGATATATGATTTACAAAAAAAAAAAAATTTTTATTCTCCCAAGTTTTGTCCTGCCTTCTATTTTCTAAACAATGTTTCCAAAGAACAAAAACTTTTAATTTTGATGAAGTGCAATTTGTTATTTTCTCTCATGATTTTCTGTCATATTTAAGAAATATTTGTCAAATCCAAGGTCACCAAGATATCCTCTCACATTTTCTGCTAAAATTTTTACATTTAGGTCCACTTTTCATTTTCAGTTAATTTTTTATATAATGTAAAGTATCTGTTTTCTTTTTATTTTCCATAGAGGTACTCACATGCATTTATTTACTCTTAACATAGAACAATAGCTTAAAAGTGTCTTCAAATGAGGGTTAACAGATAGATAATGATAGTGCCAACCTTTGGCTCCTGTTTTTGGATGGTACAGAGAACCTGGATAACCAGAAACAGCTATCACCATATTATAACTTTTTCATGCTGATGGACAGGTCTCCAAATCATGAATATATGATCCCCCCAAATTCTAGCCCCCACATAGACAATTGCCGCAACAGGGTCATGGAATTATTGCTCTTTTCCTGCTTGCCTTCATTGGATTGCTTATCTCTCCCAGCTGGCCACCCTAGAAGAGATTCACTAGTACCAAAGCCTATCCTCTTCTTTGTCAAAATGACACAAAGACAGAAGCTATGAGACAGTTTGACAAAGCGAAGGAAAAGGAGAGATGAGCACATTGTTGTTCTCTCACAGGTACTTGGGCTTCATATTCATTATCCTAATTTTTAATGCCTGCCTCAGAAAACTGCAGAAATATCAATGCCCATTCTAGAAAGTTATGTCAAATATTCTGTATTTGTATTCAGATTTTAGCTTCAAAGTGTATTAGTATTTCTACATGGCTATAACAAATTACTGAAAACAGTGTTAGAAAAAAAAAAATCTCCATCTATAAAATTTAGTATACCTCTAGGGATAATTACGTTATTAAAGTAGGTTCCACTTAAAAGTAATTCCCAGAGGAGTTACATTGCACTGATTTTCCATGGAACATTTAAAATATGATTTCATTTCTATTTATTCACGTATACATAATTTTCCAGGAATGTAGATGGCACTCACACACTGTATGGACTCACACATGCACATATGTCCAATACTTATACACACATCTCAGTTTTGAAGTTTCTAGAAGGGAAAAAAATTGATGCCAGACAAGAAGGTTTATTTCCTTTAACTACTAGTGTTGTTTCCACAGGAAAGAGCAGAATGTCAATTTTTTTGAAGCACATTAAAAGAAAACAAAGACCAAAGCAGTTGAAATAGATACATTCAAAGTTACACATTCTGTAGTCTACTCACTTATTTTAGTGCCAGAATAATTTTGTAGTTGCTCTGGGAACACATTTTTGACTGTTTACCCCAGATGTAAACTTACTTATGCATTTGAAAAACTGCTATTATAAAACATACAAACATTCTTGGTAAATATTCATACTGCATGATATAAAATATTTTCCATTTCTATTGAGCGTTTCGCATTTTTGCTCTGTTGGTGGCCTTTGTGGCAGAAGGTCGTGCCAGCAGTGACTTCCATGGAATTAATCAGTCAATGGGAGTGTTCCTGAGTGGACTGATAAGATGGGATATCAAGTAGAAAATGCCCCATTTGAATTATGTGATCAAATCAGAGAAAAGTAAGATTTCCGAAGGGTGTTTTGAGTCAATAGGGAGACTTTTAAAGAAAACCTGAAATGCAGGCACATTACTAGTAGAATTTCTCAATTTTTTCAAAGTGTGAGATTTATAACCTCTCTTACTGTGAAAATAAATTGGAAGTTGCTCTTTTTGCTCTTCATAGCAACCACGGTCATCCAAAAGGAAGAAAATGAAGAGCAAATGAATAAAAACAAAAATTTCCTAATGTGAAAAGATGCAGACCATGATTAAACAGGAAACACTATTTGCTTTATTTCCAGTCATTTGGAATGATCTAACATTTCTTACTTCTGGCTCTACCACCAGAGAGATCGTCCAGAACTCCCTGAAATGAAACCCACTGTCATACTTTCCACTGTGGCAGTCTCCATATAAGCACATTGTTTTGCATTTAAATATATATTGCTTTTAAATTTTAAATGGTGATATGAGTGAGAACCCTTGGCAGCAAAGAAATTAGATTGGGAAGTCAAGTGAGAAAACAAGAGCAGGCAGATATATTCAAATGGGACTTTTCATTTGTTGTGTCTCCAATAGACACCTGGAATCCAGAATAAATCCACAGATGACTGATACCAAGCTTGCTGTTTTCTTGCATGTTAAAATCTTTCAGGATAGTAAGCAAGCAATGCTTTCAAACCATTATTTAGGAACAAGGTAAAACCAATACGAATTCATCGAAGGGAAAACTGAAAACCTCTCCATCTAGCTAGTATCCCAGAATTAGACCCAGAGAAGGAAAATGAAGATACCTCAGATCATTAGTTCTCTATCACATCATGTTCTTCTCCATAAAATATAGGGAACTCATCTCTATAAAAGCAAAAATTGATCTGTGTGACTGCATAGATTATTACATGTAAAGCTAAATGCTATTCTACTGTACATATTTGTATAGCAGAAAACAAATGTTGTGCATTCTTTTGGTTTACATGTGTACATGTGTGTGTGTCCACGTATTGTCCTTAGAAAACGATACCCAGATTTAAAAAAGATCAAAGGAAAATGAGCAAAGTAATAGCCAGACTTAAGAATATAACAGATGGGGAAAATATGAGGGATGTGAATACATTTTGCCAAAGAAATGATACTGAGCTGGTCAGGAAATGAAAACATTACATAAATACTTATATACTGAACACAAACACAGGGTCAAATCAGGCCCGCAAAGACTCAGAGCTCCCACTGAAGTCAAAAGTCTGCCCTACGAGTCATGCACAAGCATTTAAAGACACAACTCAGCCTTAAACAGCTAATAGGTGAGAAAAGAGTATTTATTTTGGATAGAATTGGCCAAACAACTGAGCTTAAGAAGAGGAAAACTCACTTTGGAAGTAAAAGAGAACCTTTTTCACCATGAGGAAAAACAGACACTGAAACAGTGTGTCGGATGAGGTAATCACAGTAAACAGTAGGCATGCTTAATTTAAGGTTAATTAGGTTGGTAGAAATTCTGTGTTGATTTAGTCAGACTACATGCAAACACCCAAGGATCCTTCCCCATCAAACTACGTCCAGAGTGATAACATTCATCATTATTCTATCAGAAAAAATTTGAAACATCTCTCGCTCTGCATAATCCATTAAGCATCTATCTATCTATCTATCTATCTATCTATCTATCTATCTATCTATCTATCTATCTATC
>PVKE010031983.1:0-18736 GCA_004027555.1 Craseonycteris thonglongyai
GCGGGAATCAAACATACGGTGATAGAAAGTGAACTGATTCTGGGTGGTGAGCATATAATGCGATGTATAGACAATGTAATGTAGAATTGTACACCTGGAAACAATGTAATTGATATCAATTAATATCACCCCAATAAATTTAACAAAAAAAGAAAAAAAGGATTAACTAACCCAAAGAAAAAAATGTTGAATACAAAATTAAATGCCTGAATTTAGTATGACAGTTTTAAAATTCTGGGCACTATGAATATTAAACTATACCAGAATGGTTAATTTTACAGGTTATATTTTCTCTCTGGCTTCTGGTGCTTTAAGCTTCATGTTGGTGATTTATGATTTATATTGTCAGCCAAAGCTCTTAATAAAAATATGGCTTTATGTCATTCAGTTGGGAATAGAATCTTTTCCTTTCTCTTTCTGTAGAGTCTTAATACAGATTGAACACATTCTAGTAGTAATTATGAAATATGAGGTTACAGGGCCATCATTGATTGTCATCACATGCCACTCAAACTTCTTTCCAATGGTACAATGAGTTGACTGGAAATACCTCTCTGCTGGTGCTGTCACATATGTGAGTGGGCTGAGCTGCAAGAACACAGAAGCCTTTGATTCTCCCTGAGAGATAGAAACACCTCCAGACATTTTCACAGTATAAACACATCAGGCTCTTTGGACTTGGGAACCTGGGCTTCCCACACAGACTTGTCTCACATTAATCACTACCATGCAGTCAGAAAGAGGGGTTTCCGAAAGTGGGGTGCATGCACTCCAGGGATTGTAAGATTATGTATGATTCACTGATTACAAAAAGAAAATACTAGGATTTATATCATCATTACCTTTATTGTATACTTTAAAAAAATCTATGTTTTATAATGTACGTAGTAGTACAGGAGTACATATATAATCTATAAATAAGTAAATAAATTTATTCATTTATAGATTATATATGTATATGAATAAATAACCTTAAATATACTGAGGGGTGTCTACTTAAAAATATTTTTTGTAATAGTCTTAGTAAGATTAATTCACATATCATATGGTGTACCTATTTCAAGTATACAATTCAATGGGTTACATTATATTCACAGAGATGTACAGCCATCACCATAATCAATTTTAGAACTTCATCATCTCAGAAAGCAACCTTGTATCTTTTAGCTGTCAACTTCCCTACTTCTCCATCCTCTTAGACATAAGCAACCACTAATCTACTTTCTGCCTTTATAGATTTGCCTAATCTGGACATTTCCTATAAATGGAATCATACAAGGTATAATCTTTTATGACTGGCATCTTCACTTAGCATAATGTTTTTAAGGTTTATCCATGTTGTACCATGTATTTGTACCCCATTCCTTTTAATGACTGAATAATATTTTATTGCATAGCTATACCACATTTTACTTACCTATTTATCAGTTGATGGACATATGGGTTTTCCACCTTTTTGACTAGCATAAATAATGCTACTCTGAACATTTCTGTTCATATGGACATGTTTTCATTTCTCTGGGGATATACAAAAAATTGGAATTGTTGGGTCAAATGCTAACTCTATATTTAACTTCTTGAGAAACTGTCAGACTATTTTCCAAAGCAGCTGTACCATTTTTTTTAAATTGTCACTAGAGTGTTCCACTTTCTCTACATCCTTGCCAACACTTGTTGTTATCAGACTTTTTTATTCTAGCCATCCTGCTGGTGTGAAGTGATGTCTCATAGTTTTAATTTGCATGTCTTCAATGACTAATGATGCTGATTGTTTTTTAACTAATGGTATATATAATCAGAAAAGTTGTAAGATCACTGGTATAAAGTTCTCAGGCAATTTCAGGGGCAGTTATCCAATGAAAACCCCAGGGAACATTCTGAAGTAAAAATAGTAGCTCCTATTCAAGACATTTAGCTCTTGATGAGCAAGAAAAAAGGAACATCCTTAGATGAAATATAAATCAAGACAAAAAGCATGGGAAACCAGTGGAGGAAGGAAAGATCAACCAGAGGTAGAACCAGTGGAGGAAGGAAAGATCAACCAGAGGTAGACATTTAAAAACCACTTCCAAATCAAAGAATTTCTACAATTCTGAGGGACATGTAGAGAATCACCTTACTGTTACCACTACTTAGGCTGACCTATGGCTCCACTCTTATTACAAAGAGGTAGTGGCAACAACACTTTTTTCCTGGGCACACCATCAGCAGTCTATGAAAGGTGACTTCAGTGACAACTCTGAGGGAGGCGCTCTACAAAGACCCAGGGGCCATTGCCTGTGTCTAGTTAAAGAGCTCTTCTACAGAGTCCAAAGAACTACACAGAATTTTAAAAATATAGCAAGACATAAGCAATTTAAAGTGCCCTTAAAAAAAATTATAGACTCTTTACATTTTGGTGTTATGGAACAACAGTGACAGTCAACATTTTTACTTAGGAAACTTACTGCTGGAAATTGCACAAGTGAAATCCAAAAGTCTGGGAACTACTACTTAACAGATACCTTCCACCCTAGAAAGGATCTATAGTCTCCCTAACTTACTCTACTCATTCCTACTTTCAGATGCTTATTACTGCTGTTTCCCTAACCCAGGAATAGCAAGTCTTCAAATTCAACCCATTTTAAAAGACCCAACTTCTTATCCACTCACTCAGTCAGTTTACTCAAACATTTAGTGAGCATCTAAGTGGAAGGCACCATGCTTGACCAAAGGAATCAGGTGTGTGTGCCAAGGCAATCAGCTCATGAACCCTACTCTCTGGGGGTTTATATATTATACTCTCTATAAAGTCTTCAATGATAGACTGATTAACAATTTCTGAATCACATCATTGGTTAATAAAATAATGAGGTATGGATAGACCACTGAAAATCAGAGCTACGTTGGAAAATCTAGCACATGTAGGTCATAATACCTATGATGCTACCCAGTCTCTTCAATAAGGTTTTTTGGATGAGTCACAGCTTTAAACAGAAAAGAAGGCAATAATAAAGGTTTGTTCCTTAAGTCAGATAAGCAAAGCAGTTTCCTATTTCCTCAAATCTAAGAACTAATGTCAACAAATCTTCTGATTATTTTATAAGGAAAGAAAATGCTCTAATGATTTTCTTTTAACTAATCCTATTTATACCTCTAACACCAAGCATGGTTGTTTCTGAATAAAAAGTCTCCGTTCTCTTTTTTCACAGCCTTTCTCTCTCTAATCCTCACCCTGTTGAATTTAATTGCCTTGGCAATGCCAAAACAATGTCTGATCCTAATAGGTCAGCATTGATCGCACTAAACCAATTGGTTCCTTCATTAGCAAGAAAATAAAGTAAAGAGAAAAGGCAGGTGGCTCCCGGAACAGGCAGCTGGGCTTTTGCTCCTCTTGCAGTGATGCCTCTCTCATTAACCAGTAGCTGATCGATTGGCAACTTGCTCAAAATCCACAAAAACTATTCATCACTTTGACACAGACCTGTTTTAACAGGCCACTCAACTCATGATGTGGATACCCAAGACAGTTTATTTGTGAGGCCCATCACATTCTTCCTAGACAGATCTCTCTGAAAATGATATGGAGAAAAAAGAGGACACATCCAAACAGCCACTTCCTGGCAGGGCACCAGGAAAACCCTGCGTGATTACTCCCAGCTATGAGTCTTGGGAGCAAAGTCTTCTCAGGAGGGTCCTTCTCCCAGAGTCTAGATTCTATGGCTTTGTAAAGACAGATGGGGTAAGGAACTAGTCTTGGTGATAGCAGTAAGTGGAAGAAAGCAGGGGTCTAAAAATATCAATCATCACGAAAGCGAAGGAGAAGAAAATAAGGCCAAAGAGGGAAAGGAAAGAAAAAACACACAGGAAAGCACATACATTCAGATTGCACTACTTTGGTTGGCTGGGAAGTAAACTAAGGGAGAGAGTGGACTAAAAGTTTTTTTTCTCTGATGGACTAGGGAACCACCTCTCTGCCAGAAATGGTAAGGCACTTATTCCCAGGGCAACATGACCCCAATCAGCATGATACACTGCTAAGCACTACTGCAAATTAGGAAAAACAGACTAGGGAAGGGTGGTATTACCCAATCTTAACTGAAAATCTATATCCTAGACACCACACTAGGCACTTTATATAAGATATATTATTCTGTCTGATGACAACCTTATGAAGGGGTCATTTCTATTCTCACATTAGACACTAAAATAATAAGATTCAGAGATATAAAGTAACTTGAGCAGCAACAACAAAAAATTGAAAAAAAATACAGAATTGGCTTATAAAGCATAAAAATAAAGAAAAATATAAAAGAAGACAATGATTTTGTAAAGAAATGCAGAGTGGAAGGAACGCACAACCACGTTTTATTTACTGGGTTATTTATTGCTTTCTTCCCAGTGTGTTCTTGGAAATTGACACCTCGTCCTGCACATACAGAGGGAAGTAAGTGGGGCCAGCATGTGACAAGAGGCTCCCTTTCACTTGCTGCCTTTCTACATAGCTAGTGGGAGAGCTGAGAGAACTAGCCTTAAAACAATCAAATGCCCAAGTAGTAGGTAAATTTTCTCCTGAATTTCAAATCCAGAAACAGAAACAATTTATTTCAACTTATATGTCAGCAAGTCCTTATGTTGAGAATCAATAGCTAAGAAAAACGATTCACATCTTATAAAATGTGAAACTTCACCACAGTTACTCAGTAAACAGCACTTATCAATATGTTGAATTTACTCACCATTCACAAAACACCTTAATTGTTCAGGGTACCCACTTAAGCCTGAATGAACACATATATAAATTATTTAATATATTATTACAGTGTTGATTTACAGAGAAATATCAATCAGCAATTATTAAAATAAATAATCAGGAGGTAAACTTTTATAAATAATTACATTTACCTGACAAACCCATTGAAGTGTTGAGTCTCAAAATTTTTATTCCATTAAAAAGAACAGGGGGAAGAGAAAGGGATATTTATTAGGGGTCTATCATTTGTGCTGGGCACCATGTTATACCCTCAGGATACAGACCAACACACTATTCTCTAAGAGTTCAGAGTAGAAGAGAGAAGGTGTCTGGTAAATCATTCATCTATCCACTCAACCATCCTTCCTTCATCTTTTCAACCAACAACTATTTACTGAGAATGTGCAAGCTGTTGCCAAGCATTGGGCTGGGTTCTGGGGACTATAATAAAGAAGCAGAAGGCTAATGAACTTAAGAGTCTAATGGGGGAAATAGGCAACTATGATAAAATGTGATTAATGCTATGATAGGAGAAAGACAGGGTACTCTGCATGGAATAAGGATGTCATTGGTGAAGGGCAAATTGGAATTAGAAAGGTAGACAAGGAGAAGAGAAACATAAGAGAGAATTCTTTTGTAATAAGTGAGAACAATATGTAGGAATGCTCAAAGACAAATCAGGAATGCTAGAAGAACTTAAAAAAATTCTACAAATGAATCATTCAGTGGTAGCCAGCCTCCAATTCCACCCCTAATGGTTATCTTCTGTTATCCATGTCCCCTGTAGTTCTCGCCCATACCAAATCCTATTTGTTGCAAAAGGCTGACCTTTGTTACTAGCAGGATATTATGGAAATGACAATGTGTGGCTTCCGAAGTTAGGTTAAAAAAATTATGACTTCTGCTTTGCTTCCTCTTGGATCATTCTGGGAGAAGACAGCCACCACGTTGTGAGAATATTCCAGCAGCCCCCTAGAGATGCCAAAATGGAAAAGAACTAAGGCTTCTGTGAATAGTCAGTGTCAACTTGCTAGCCATGTAAGTGGCCATCTTTAAAAGTGTATTCCTCAAGCCCAGTCAAGTCTTTAGATGGCTCAGCCCTGGCTGACATCTTGGCTACAATACTATAAGACAGCGGTCCCCAATCTTTTGGGCACCAGGGACCAGTTTTGTGGAAGGCAATTTTTCCATGGAACAGGGGTGGGAGGGGAGAGGATGGTTTCAGGATGGTTCAAGCACATTATATTTATTGTGCATTTTATTTATATTATTACATTGTAATATAAAATGAAATAATTATACAACTCATCAGAATGCAGAATTAGTGAGAGCCCTGAGATTGTTCCCTGCAACTAGAGAGTTCCATCTGGGGGTGACGGGAGACAGTGACACCCAAAGTGTGTCATGTTCATAAGGAGCGTGCAACCTAGATCCCTCTCATGTGCAGTTCACAATAAGGTTTATGATCCTATGAGAATCTAACGCCACTGACTTTACAGGAGGCGGAGCTCAGGCAGTAATGTGAGTAATGGAAAGTGACTATAAATATAGATGAAGCTTCATTGGCTCAGCTACCCCTTACCTTCTGCTGTGCAGCGTAGTTCCTAACAGGCTATGGACCCAGCTAAGCTAGTCTCAAATTCCTAACCCATAGAAGCTGTGAAATAATAAATGCTTATTGTTTTCAGTCATTATGTTTGGGAAAATTTGTTACCCAGCAATAGGTAAGTAATACACATAGTATTCAAGAAGGAAGGGATGGGAAAGCCGGGATGGCTCAGCGGGTTAAGCGCTCACTTTGAAGCCCCAAGGATCGAGGATTGAATCCCGGCTCCGGCCCAGGCGGACCCACATGCTGAACTGGGGTGTGTTTCCCGAATGCGGTGAGGCCCCCAGTTCAGTTAAAAAAAAAAATTTATTTGGGGAAGCTGGGATGGCTCAGTGGGTTAGGTGCTCACTTTGCAGCCCTGGGGACCGAGGATTGAATCCCGGCCCCGGCCGTGCAGACCCATATGCTGAGCTGGGGAGTGCCCCCAGTTCATTTCTCACCAGGGCGAGACCCTGGCCCAGTTCCTGCCCTGTGCAGCCCGCTCCCACCTGTGGAATAAAACTATGTGGAAAAACAAGTGATGTGCAACTATGGAGATTGTTCTGGGTCCTCCCCCTTCTCTCTGTCTCTGTATCTCTGTATCTCTCTCTCTCTCTCTCTCACTTGCTGTCAAAAACAATAAAAATAAATCTTTAAAAATAAAAATAAAAAAAAAGAAGGGAGGTGGTTGAAACCAGAAGCTAGAAAGGTAGGCAGAAAAACTGAATAAAACAGTTGTTCGACCCGATCCTGAAAACATTGCAGGTTTTGAAATAGGGAAATGACTCAGGTTGATGTTTAGCAAAAGCATCTAACTAAATATGAAAATATACTGAAGAGAGACAAAGCCAGAGTCAAAAAGCTCGGTCACTGTGCTGTATGCAAACCTCGTATTGACTATGAGATTCTCTCAACCTCTCCGATTTTCTTTTTAACTCATGCTAAGTTACCCTTCCACTTGAGGACTTGGAAAGAATGTCACACTGCTTTATGAACAGTTGTCAAGGGGTTGAAGGAAATGCAGAGAAGTTAACTTCCCATGGGGGAACCTTGATCAGTAGAAAACAGAAGACAGGAGGGAACTATGTCTGCTGAACAACCTGAGTGTCTGCAGTGGCTATGAGGTGGTAGCTAGCATGGTAATGCACTGTATCACACTCTTCCTCATCTGACCTTTATCTTCCCCACTCTGAGCTGGAACCTATCAAAGACAATATCAGCACTTTAACCCTTGCTTCAGGCTCTATGTTTTATAGCTATGATGTTAAATATAGTCACTAACTATAGTTGCCAATTTAGAGGTAGAAATGTGGCCTATCCAAGTTGAGATGTGCTATAAATATACAATACACAGTGATTTTTGAAGATTTAGCATTAAAAAAAGTTTAAATACCTCATTAATAATTTTTTTTATATTGGAAAATGTGGTATATATAAATAATGGAATATTAATCAGTCTTAAAAAAAGAAGAAACGCTTGCTATTTGTGACAACATGGATGAATGCAAATGACATTATGTTAAGTGAAATAAGCCAAACTCAGAAGGACAAATACCACATGATATGACTCATATGAGGAATCTAAAATAGTCAGATTCATAGAAGCAGAGACTGGAATGGCAGTTGCCAGGGACTGAGGAAAGGGTTAATGGGAGGTATTTGAAAGGGTGTACAAAGTTTTAGTTATGCAAGATAAGACCTAGAGATCTGCTATACAACATAGTGCCCACAGTTAACAATATAGTATTGTTACACTTAAATATCTGCTAATGGGGTAGACTTTATGTTAAGTGGCCTTATCATCATCATCATAGAGGATAGTAGTAAACTTTTAGAGGTAAGGGATATATTTATGGTATAGATTGTGGGTTCATGGGTATAGATACTCACCTCCAAATTAATCATATTGTATATGTTAAATGTGCACAGCTTTTTGTTATATCAATTACACCTAAATAAGGTGATTTAAAAATAAATAATAATTTTAAATGTTGATTACATGTTGAACTGATTATATTATGGATATATTAGTTTAAATAAAATACATTATTAAAACTAATTTCACTAGTTTCTTTTTAACCTTTTTCATATGGCTACTAGAAAATTTAAAATAACATATATTTCTATTGGACATCACTGTTCCCAGAGGCCTTAGAGTAATACAGTAAGTAATTTAGGCAAGAAAAGGGCAGCTAGTTATACAATGGAGATATAGAAAAGGCTGAACTGGAAAAAAATTTCAGGAGAAAAAATTGCTAAAACTGAAATGAATGGATGTGGAAGAAGGATAAATGAAAAATGATGCCCAGTTTTCTTGATGAGGCAACTGGGTGTCTTTCACTGAGATGAGAACATAGGAAGAGGAACATGTTGGACTATAGGATTACTTAGCTTGAGATACTGTGCTGTACACTTGAGGCGCTACGTATCACTCTTAAGGAAGCTATGCAAGGATCAGTTCAGTATGCTGGCAGTGAAAGCACAGGAGACAGAGCCAGGCAGGTGGTGAAGATCTTCTGTTGACTGATGATGCCACAAGAGCCCATAAGGTTGCCCGGGGAGAGTGTGCAGTGAGAAAAGCAGAGAACAAACACGTTAAAAATATTTTTCTAGACCATGATGGGTATTATATTATACCAGAAAAAGAACAGAATCAAAAAACAGTGAGTGATGGAGTTAGGCTGAGTGGCTATCTACCAGTAAGTCTGAGGATAACCAAGATGAAAGCAAGGAAGAGTTAACCAAACAGAGAGAAAAAGCATTCTGCATAGGAGAAACATCAGTGTAAACACAGAGAGTTGTGCAACAGTCTGACAAGTTCAGGAAAGCAGCAAGAGTCTGGCAGTATTGGAATAAAGTATGAGGAAAGGAACAGGGAATATCACATGGGCACAGAGCGGGCAAATCCCAAAGTACTTGACTTTATTCCGAAGGCAAAGAGGAGTCCTGAATAGTTTTATGTAGAGGAGTAATATGGACTCAGCTGATTTTCTTTTTTTTAAGATTTATTTTATTGATTTTTGAGAGAAGGTGAGAGAGGAAGAGGGAGGGGAAGAGAAAGAGAAAGAAAGAAAGAGAGAGAGAGAGAGAGAGAGAGAGAGAAGAGGGGAAGGCCCAGAGCAATCTTCATAGTCATACATCACTAGTTGTGACAAAGTTTCCTTTCACACAGGTGGGTGTGGGGCTGCACAGGGCAGAAATCAAACTGTGGTTCCTTTGCTGCTGTACTCAGCATTTGGGTTTGCAAAGGCTGGGGCTGGGATTTGATCCCTGGACCTCAGAGGTGCAAGGTAAGCACTCAACCTGTTGAGCTATTTCGGTATCCCTTGGCCTCAGTTGATCTTTACAGCATTCAAGGCACATGCTCCTAAATAAAAGAAGCCCCCATTCACTTGATCCTGACATATCACTGGGTTCCACGGAGCACAATTTGAAAACCACTGAACTAGCTAACGTCTCTAGGCCTTAAAATCTTCAACAGACCTTAAAACAGTCTATGGTTAAAGGTTTGGTGAGAAAAATATAAAAATGTACTTGTGCCAGTTTCATGTCTCTCTCTTGCTTACTTTCTCCTTCCTCATCCTCTTCTCCCATTCACTCATTCTCAGGTAATAATCTTGTTAGGAATATGAGGGCATACCAAGAAACCAATGCTTTTTGCAGTAGCATATCATATATTCAAACAAAATACCCAGGAGAAATAAAGTATCTTCTTGAGGGTTTTCACTGAAAAACTCAACCTAAAAAGACAGTGATTTTAGCTATATTCTAGCAGGTATAAGGAGGTATTTCATTGTGGTTTTGATGTGCGTTTCCCTAATAGCTAATGAAGTTGAATATTTTTTCATATATCTGTTGTCCAATTGTATGTCTTCACGGGTGAAGAGTTTGTTTAGGTATTATGCCCATTTTTAAAATTGGGTTGCTTGTTTTTTTTTGTTGTTGTTGAATTGCATCAGTTCTTTATATATTTTAGATATTAGCCCCCCCTTATCAGACAAATGCTGGAGAGGCTGTGGAAAAAAAGGAACCCTTATACACTGCTGGTGGGAATGCAAATTGGTATAACTGCTATGGAGGACAATATGGAGATTCCTCAGAAAATTGGGAATGGAGCTACCACATAACCTGACAATTCCCCTTCTGGGTATCTACCCAAAAAACTTAAAAACCTTAGCCTGTAAAAACATATGTACCCCAATGTTCATTGCAGGGCTGTTCATGGTGGCCAAGTCATGGAAATAACTAAAGTGCCCCTTGGTAGATGACTGGGTGAAAATGCTATGGTTCATATATATGGAATACTATTCAGCTATAAGAAAAGATGAAATGCTGCCATTTGCAACAACATGCATGGAACTTGAGATCATCATGCTAAGTGAAATAAGCCAGACTGAAAAGCTAAGAACCACATGACTTCACTCATATGTGGAATATAAAACTGAAAGCAACAAAGAAGCAGAACCTCATGGACATAGTCAACAGTTTAGCAATTACCTGAGAGTAAGGCAGGGAGGAGGGTGAGAGATGAGAGAGGGGGAGCAAAATATAAGGTGATGGAAAGAAAGCTGATTCTGGTGGTGAACACATATTGTAACACATAGACGAAGTACTGTACAATTGTACACCTGGAACCTATGTAATTTTTCCTAACCAATGTTACCCTAATAAATTTAACAGAAAAACAAACAAACCAAAAAAGACAGTGAAAGTCACAGGCTGGTCTTCCAGGCCCTTTCACCACCCTCCATCCACCTACTGTTCAACTCTTACTGACTCCATTGCCCGTACCCTTCCTCCATAGGCAAACAGGTAAAGAAGGGTGGGAAATCCCTAAACAAGTAAATGATGACAATGAAGGAGAAGAGAATTAAGCTAATGGATAAAACACAGTTTAACACTGTCTGTTATTTCAAATGTGTAAGTCTAAGCATTTAACCATTTTTCCTTTAATTTATTCCCATACCCATTCTTTAAAAATTAATTATTTTATTTTACTTTAAAGCTAGGAGAAGTGACTTACCCAGAGTCACATATTCCCTGTTCCTTAGTTCAAAGCCTGTTATCATTACACTATTTTCATTCCATTGCGGGTTTTCTAAGATGAAATATTTGTCATAGCCCTAAGATGGAGAAACATTTATTTCAGTAGGAAAAGGTTTATTTTTTAAATAAATGGTGCATGGGAATAGCCTTCACCAGTGTTCGTTACGATATAATAGCAGTTCCTATGGTGGGAAGAATTTGAAAACACTTTGCAAACCCTGAGAAATGACTGTGTCTCAAAAGCCAAATGAGTTTCTGAATAAAAACTAAATTAAACCCATTATAAAAAGCTTTTCAATGGACCACATCTAAATTCCACTGACTTCTTAATCTTTCTAGACTTTAATATAATGCATATAATACTATGATTTAGAATATTTAGAATATCTGCAACTAAAGCTCTAAATCTTAAACTTGTCTATTACTTGAACTACAAATACCAATACACCTATAATCACATGAGAAGCAATGGTGCAATAGAAAGATGCTGGGTTTGCAAGTATGCAGACTAATTTCTTTATTCCAGTTACTTGGTACATGAACTGTAGCAACTTAACTTTCCTGAATGTTAGTGCACTTGTCAGTAAAATAAAGTTACTGGTGAGCCAATATATAATTTTAATTTCCTCTATATGGTCACCGAACACCCTAGCTTGGTTTGGGTATCTATGGAAGAGACTGTGAATTGTATACCCCAGTCTATTCTTTTCTTCCTTAGTAAAGCAACTTTGATTATTTTGTAAGCAGAGTACATAGCTGCCTGGAATGAAAACTACACTTCCCAAACTCCCTTGTAGCTATCGAGGGGCAGCCATTTGACGGTGTTCTGAACAAAGAGATGTAAGAAGGAAGGTTGTGCAAAAGAACCAGGAAGGTTCCTTAAAAGTTGCTGGCTCAGCTGGGAAATGCACTCTGGCAGTTTTTCCCTTCTGTCTTCCTATTATCTGGAATTTTGTCAGGATAGCTAGAATTCCAACAGCCAC
This sequence comes from Craseonycteris thonglongyai, assembly GCA_004027555.1. NCBI lineage: Eukaryota > Metazoa > Chordata > Mammalia > Chiroptera > Craseonycteridae > Craseonycteris > Craseonycteris thonglongyai. Next base: position 12,350 of record PVKE010031983.1, read on the forward strand.
CTTGGACAAAATGGCTGAGAACAGAAGCTAGTACTCATGATGGCAAAACAGAAAAATAAAAGAAATGTGGTTCTTCATGTTTTCATGGAGTCACCATATCAGTTCTAGGATGCCTAGGTTTTCTGTTATATGCAACCAAACCTAATTCTAAATGATCAAGTACCATTCCTATGTGGCATCATAAAAGCAAATATATCCCTCATTGTAATACTCATCACACTTGTACTGTAATTGTTTGACTACTTGTCTATTTTCCTCTGAATTTTGGTGAGGACAGCACTGTGTCTATTTGGTTTGCTGTTGAATCCACAATGCCTGGCACATAGTATATAGTGCAATGATTGACTACCTTCTCTGTAAGAAAAAGGAGAAAGAAGAAAAGACAAATGAAGGTGTGATAATCAATGCATCTAGGCCTCTGTTTCCCAAGTTACTGGAGAATAGAATAAGATAGTATATGTAAAAGCACTGTGTAAATTATAATTGTATTATACAAATGTGAATTAATACCATGTAAGTGAGAAAAAATATATTACCATACCTTCTAGTTATATCAAATGTTGTAGGGTCGTTAAGAGTTGTTCAACAATTCCTTTTTCCTATAGGTTTCTCTTTATCATGGGGACCATTCTACACATTCACCTCTCCCCAAAAGTACTCTACCCAACCCCTGCATCATTCACTCTCAGAGGGTGGCCCTGCTTTCTGTTCACAGAGAAAATGGAGACTCTGAGACATGGTGTCTTCCAACTCTCCTCCTCTACATTCTCTCCTTTCCAGTCACTCTTCCTTCATAAGGCATACCTCTCCACTCGTGTTCCTGACCCCACCCTGTCCTGCTTCCTTACCTCTACCTGCCCCAGCAGTTATTTCTTCTCTCAATTATATTTAAAAGAGCTCCCTCCACTAACCACTTTCTCAAACCAGATCTTTAAACAACAAGCCAGTTCACACTCTATTCATTTTCTAAGCAGTCACTCCCTTTATCCTTCCCTTTATTATCAAACTTCTTAAACTCACAGTGACACACTTCTTTCACTTCTTCACTTCAGACTTAGCTTCTGCCCTCTTCCTCCCCTGCTCTACCTAAAACTAATCTTAAAGGTCATCCAATGTCCTCCTAAAGGCCAACCCCATAATGTATTTTCAGTCTTTATTGCATTGGACACCCTTAGGAGCAGCTAGTATGATTAACCATCCTTTCTTCTCAAAAGCTTTCCCTTCCTCCACCTTGTATAACACTGTCCCCAGTCTTCTGCAGCTTCTCTGACTATTCTCAGGTCCCTCTGCACCTTTATCCTCACTGATTTACCCAGATGGTCGTTCCCTAGGATACCATCCCAGCTTCTCTTGTTTCAGCAAATACACTCTCCAAGGCTAATTCAGTCTCTCCCAGAGCTTCAATTACTTTTAAACAATAACGTTTATTTGGCTTTCTGATGCCAAAAGTATTCATGCTCATCATAACCACCTTAAAAAAAGTATTGTTGTTGTTGTTGTTGTTTTAAATAATCCACTTTGTGACAGGCCTAAGCTAGGAATTACCATGTATATTGTTTATTTAGTCCTCACCAGAATCCTGTGAGACAGATATCCAACTATTCCTTCTGTCTAGAATGCTTCTCTCCCACTTTAAACCACACCAATTCCTACCATACTTCAGGCAGGTCACAGTTCTAGTCACTTCCATCCTGACCCCCTTTCCATATGAGGACCACCTATTCTCTCATATTATAGCATTCTGTTCTTTCCCTTCACAGTATGTATCACAATTGTTATTTATATACTTTGTATTTACTATGTCTGATTCTTTCAACAGATTATAATCGTATGAAGATAGGGACCATGTCTTTTTATTTACTATTACATAATCAGCAACATATTTGTTGAATATATAAACTGAATAGCTTATAGTAGCAACATATTTGTTGATGGTATAAACTGAATAACTTGTACTGTGTGATGAACTAGAATATGAATCGGTTGTCTTTCTATAGTACTGTACACTAAGATTCCAAAACTTTACATCACCAACTTCTCTCTATTGCTCCAATGAACACACTATCCTCTCCCATCTAATTAATCTACTTTCGAGCCAATGCCATCATCATTAATTCAGTCATTAAAGTTAAGCACCTCAGTCATTTTTCAGCCTTTTTTATTCTTCCCCCATATATAACTGGTTTCTTGATTCCACTTACAAAATGTCTCTCAAAGCCACCCCCTTATCTCATCTTCTCTACTGCTACTTAATCATCTCCTGCCTGTTAAGAGAACTTCCTGCCTCCCAGCTCTATAATGGCTCACACGTTCTGCTGAAGGTATCTCTAAAATTAAAATTCTTCAAAGGAGGAAGAGAATCACTATTGTACAAAAGTAAAACGATCAACCTGGATAAGAGACAATAATTAAGACCTGGAAAATATTTCCATAGCACTTGATCTATTGCCTACATTGCCTAGCTTCCAGGGTAGAACTATTTTGAATTATTCTTCAAAGGCAGTATCACAAAGTTGTTAAGATGACAGGTTTAGGAGTGAGAGATCTGGGTTCAAGTCCCAACTCTGCCACTTATTTAGTAACAGTAGGACTATGGATAAAAATATTTCATTGTAAAATGGAGATAGAAGTGAGCATTAAATGAGAATAATTCAAAGTATAAGGGGTGGTCAAGAACTTAATGGTGGGAGTACTAGTGTACACAGTTTGATTGTGTGACTTCTATTAGTATATGTGCCAAATTTCAGCTTATTTGCATCCATGATTTTTCAGATATTGACAAAGAATCACATCAGACGTGAAGAAAACCCCAAGGATGGATAAAGTTGAATTTTGCACTGTAATTAAGTTCCTCACAAAACAAGGGAAAACACCTCAAACAATTTTGGAAGTGATATTAATGGCTTAGGGGGACTGTTGCCCTGGGAAATCCATGGTTTACAAGTGGCATAGATAGCCTTTTCTAGCAAGGCAGAGAGTTGACAGAAGACACCTCCCTCTGGGACACACTGTTGAGGCCACTTCCTCAGACATTGTCCAAAAAAATAGAAAACTCGTAGTGGAAGATGCCAGATTGGAAAAAAGTAGCATGCAGAAATGGTTGGAGTATCACCTATAACCATTCTGAATATTCTCCATCAGCATCTAAAGATGTCAAAAGTCAGTGCAAGATGGATACCAAGAATGTTCAAGTCACTTCAAATGCAACAACAGTTTGTTGTGTGTTCATGACAAATTTTGGACCTCTGCAGAGACAACAAAGATGAGTTTTAAACCGGATTGTCACTGGAGATGACACTTGGGTTCACCATTATGAACCTGAGTCAAAGCAGAAATCCAGGTAATGGCGCATGCCACCCTCTAAAAAGTTCAAGGTGTCACAATCGGCTGGAAAAATCATGGCTACTGTTTAGGGAGGGTATCCTACTAATTGATTACAAGGATAAAGGTGTTGTAATAACTAGAGAGTACTATTCCAGTTTGCTGAAACGGTTTAAAAGAATCTGTGAAGAAGAAAAGAAGAGGAAAATGGGCCAAAGGGGTGATGCTTTTGTACAACAACATGCCTGTGCACAAGAGCAATGTTGCGTTGGCTACTCTTTACAACTGTAGTTTCCCAATGTTAAACCACCCTCCCTACAGTCCAGACCTGGCTCTGTCTGATTATTATTTGTTCCCAAATATGAAAAAATAGCTTTGAGGAAAGAAATTTACAGATGACAAGGAGGTTAAAGCTGCAACTTGAGGGAAAAAAACAAAACATTTTTTTCCCCAAGGGTACAGATAAACTTACTGAAACATCTGAAAAGTGTATTAGGGTTAAGGGTGAGTATATTGAAAAGAAAAAATAGTAGGTTTTTTTTACTATTCTTCCCTTTCATTCTGCAAATTTCTTGACCACCTCACATACGAGTTTGTAGCTTAGTGCACAATACATAATTGCCAATAAATGTTAGCCAGTCAGTCTTATCTTTAAAAGAATCCCAAAGGAGACTACAACTGACTTTATCAACTGGTTTCAATATATTTAAAATTGTCACAAGAATATATTCTCAAAAGTAGCTAATATAATCAATATAAAAAAAAACTAGTTGTGTTTCTGGAGAGAAGGGGGAGAGCCCAGAGTAGTCTCCATAGTTGTACATCATTAGTTTTCAACGTGGTTTCATTCCACACAGGTGGGCAGGGGCCGAGTAGGGTGGAAACCAGGCTGGGGGCCTCATGCATGGGAGGCACAGCGTGAGACAGGGGCCGAACTGGGGTGAAGGGGAGTATAGGGGGGATGGGGGGGCAAAGAACTTAACTGGGGCCTCCCACATGGGAAGTTCTCCTGGCAAGAATAATACAAATATGAGAGAGAAATTCAGAACATAATTCCATTTATAACGTCAAAAAGAATAAAATAAGAATTTAACAAAAGTGAAAGATGCACACAATAACAACTATAAAATATTGTTTAAAAAAATTAAAGAAGGGGAAGCTGGGATGGCTCAGCGGGTTAAGCACTCGCTTAGCAGCCCCGGAGTCCGAGGACTGAGTTCTGGCCCCAACCTGTGCAGACCCATATGCTGAACTGGGGCATGCTTCCCATGTGGGAAGCCCCCAGTTCGGTTCTTGCCAGGGGAGCTTCCCATATGTGGGAGGCCCTCAGTTCAGTCTCCAGCTTGCAGGGGGCGTGCCTCCCATGCAAGAGGACCCCAGTCCAGTTCCTGTCCTGTGCAGTCCCATGACCACCTGTATGGAACAAAAAAACGTGTTGAAAATTGATGACGTACAACTATGGGCACTGCTCTGGGCTCACCCACTTCTCTCTGTCTCTCTTTTTGTCAAAAACAATAAAATAAATCTTGTAAAGAAAAAAAGAAAAAAAGAAAAAGAAATTAAAGAAGACCTAAATAAATGTAAAGGCATCCTATGTTCATGTAGTAGCTACTGTAATATTGTTAAGATGGCAAGATTTCCCAAGGCAATCCACAAATTCAATGCAATCCCTTTTAAAATCCTAGCTGGCTTTGTAGAAATAGACACCATAATCCCAAAATTCATATGGAAAGAATCCAAGGTAGCGAAAACAATCCCGAGGGGAAAAAAGCTGGAGGACTCACACTTCCTGATTTCAAACTTACTACAAAACCACAGTAATCAAGATAACAGGCATAAGGACAAACAAAAATACCAATGAAACAGAACTGAGAGTCCAGAAATCTATGGTCAATTAATTTTTGACAAGGGTACCAAGACAATTCAACAGAGGAAAGAAGAATAGCTGTGACTAGATATCCACGCACAAAAGAATGAATTTAGACTACTACATACACACCATATATAAAAATTAACTCAAAATGAGACAGGATAGTCAGTGTGAAGATAGGAAGTCAGGAAAGTTCTCAGTGGTCATGGTGACCATATCAAGTAAAAATGTACTGAGCACAGAAACCAGGTCAGCTGGGTGAAAGCTGAAACAAGATAACTGAAGCCAAGCCTCCCTATACTTCCTATGTTCCACACCCCCCAGGCATAATTTACCTCAGGGAGTGAATCTACAATTTATGCCTGAAGGGAGTAAGCCTATGATAAAGTCTGAGAAGGTTTCTAGTTTGTTCAAAAACCTTTAAATTTGGACAACATAGTGAATACCATGAAATAAAGATTAACATACAGGTGCCATTACCTGCACCTAAGCATATAGTCAAACTGTATATAAGTAGTAGCTTTAGCCTCAGTTGTGGGCATTTCACTTTTGGGTATCCCCTCTCATTAGAGAACTTTGTCTTTCCTTTCAATAAAACCTCTGTTGCTTAACCTTTCCTCTCAAGTCTACATCCTCATTCTTCAAGTGCATGAGACTACGAACTCCATACACCGTAATTCCTACATCAAATAGATCAAAGACCTAAACATAAAAGCCATAACTATAAAACTCTTAGAAGAAAACACAGGTATGTATCTTCATGACCTTGGATTAGGCAATAGTTCCTTAGATATGAAACCTAAAGCACAAGCAAACCCCACCCCCACCCCTTAAAATTGGATTTCATCAAAATTAAAACTTTGTGCTTTAAGGGTATTATCAAGAAAGTAAAAAGAATATACAGAATGGGGGAAAAGTATTTCCAAATCATATATCTGATAAGGGTCTAGTAAACTGACTATAATATAAAGCAGGGGTGGCCAACAAGTCGATCGCTGTTGACCGGTCGATCGCGAGGCCAATTTTGGTCGATCATCGATCGCTCGCAATGTCTGGGGTGGAATTCCGTGTACCATGGACTTTGAAGCGATTGTAGAAGACAAAACTTTCTAGCAATAGTTTAATGCATTCTGGGAATTTGCCAAGGTCATAAATTCCTAGAATTCTGACAGCCTGACACTGTGATCTCCGCCCAC
>PVKE010031984.1:0-18736 GCA_004027555.1 Craseonycteris thonglongyai
GGAGCCAGAGAGAATAAAGCAGGGAAGCCATGTGCCATAAACATAAGGACGGGGTGTATATGAGCTGGAATTGAGTTCCTCAAGGTCACCAACAAGGTCAGTCGGAGGCAAGAGGTTACCTAACCTGGGCAGATCACAAAAGATATCACTGCCCTTGCAGATGCTGAAGTTTATGTGTAGAGTGGTCAATTCTGGATGATCAGCAGAATGGGAAGAAGAAATAAGCACTGATGATCAGAACTCATTTCAGAAGGGGTTTTTGATTCCAGATTTCAAAGAGCAATAGATTTCCAGAATAAGTGACCTAGAGAAAACCCTTAGAGATCTTCTCTGCCCTCTTTCTTGTATAGATGAAGAAATTGATCAATAGGGTCATTTAAATATGGTTGTCTTGGTTCTTTCAATAAAAAAATAAAATTAGGCTGTCAAGGTACTTGGACCCTGCCGATCTCCTCTAATCTCTCTCCCCTTGATCTACCCAACCAATTTCTCTCTTGCTTCCCACCTCATGCTGAAAAAGGACCACATCCCTGCCTGTAAGAATAATCCAAAAACCAAGTCTAAAGCACAGGTGGATTTTTCTGGGTAAATTGCCTTAAGATATAGTAAAGGTAATATGCCACCTCTGGAACAGGAATAAAATTATTTAGCATTTTCAAGTCAATTCTTCCGTCTCCTATAAGATAGGGTCAGCTAAGATCTGTTGATATCAATAAAACAATTAAGTAGAAAAGGTGAGTTTACAACAGATGTGAGGGGAAGCCAGGATGGCTCAGTGGGTTACGTGTTTGCCTTGCAACCCTGGGGTGTGGGGATCGAATGCTGGTCCCGGCTCACATGGACCCATATACAGAACTGGGGTGTAACCCCAGTTTGGTTCTCACTGGGGCAAGCTTCCCATGTGGGAGGCCCCTGGGTTGGCCCCCAGCTCACAGGGGTGTACTTTCCATGTGGGAGGCACCCAGCCCAGTTCCTACCCTGTGTGGGCCCCCACCCACCCGTGTGAAACAAAACCATGTTGAAAATTGATGACATACAACTATGGAGACTGCTCTGCACCCCCCACACACCCCATTCTCACTGTCTCTCTGTCTCTCTGTCTCTCTCTGTCAAAAACAATAAAATAAATTTTTAAAAGAACAGATGTGGGGCATATAATGGGTATAATCTGTATGTAGAAAATCAGAAAATGACAGGATTTCAAAAATTGAATCACCCATCATGAATGTCAAAGGACAGAACTAGAACCTTTCTTATGGATTCTCCCAAGATGACTAATAGGAGAATTAAAGCTCTGAAAATCTGTGAGCTAGGCAATACTGAAATGCCTAACTTGTCTCAGAAATTCTCAGCTTGCAATAACATCAGCTCTCTGAACACAGCACTACGTCTGAAAGTAAGTGAAAGAGCTTTCCAAGGCTACAGACAGTTGTCAGCAAACCCATGCGCTTTATCATTTGCGTCTTGCACAGACCATTAGTAAGTTTTTAATGGACAAATGTTTTCCATCCATGGTGTCTTTTTTCCTCATCCCACTGTAGATTCAAACAACAGGGAAGACGATAGAAGGGGGATGTGAGCAGAATGACAGTGGAGAACTAACTATCAAGGAAAGAGCTTGGAAATTGAAAAAAAGAGTCTTTGAAATGTGTTACCATAGAGACTAATAGTCAGCCTTCTTAATAAAGACCCTAAGTTAATCAGCAAAGCATTAAATTGTGTTTTGTATCATCTGATTAAAGAGACAGGAAAGTGAATTTTTCAAGGTAGGCTAATTCTGGTAATAAAACCTCCAACATTTCAATGGCTTATTTCTTCAATTTTAGTCTAATGCAGGTAAGCATACAGTCATTTGGGTACCTAGGCTCCTTCCGTCTGGGGGTTCTGTCCCCAACATTTCAGTGGCTTATTTCTTTAATTTTAGTCTAATGCAGGTAAGCACAGAGTCACTTGGGTACCTAGGTTCCTGCCAGCTTGAGGTTTTCCCTCACACGCACACAAACCTTCTATGTTCAGCCCATGGGGAAGAGAAGGGCATGTTTGTAGGCAGGCACAGGAGATTTTATGGGTCAGGACTGGAGGCACACATCCCTTTGCCTATATTCCATCAGTTGGTACCCAGGCACATGGTTACACGTATCTGCAAGGGAGGCTGGCTGCAGCAGAAAGAGGGAGACAGTGGGTAAATAACAAACCCGTTTCTTCCAAGGGAAGTATAAAATCTGTTTTAAAACAAGTGGGTTTCAGAAAGCTACTCTTGGTTGGGTAAACTTTAGTTATAAGGAAAATCACCCATGAGTATGTAGACTTACACATTTACTGGCAATATCTGTTAAAGGGCATAATTATGTCTGGAATCACACTATAGATCAGAGGCTGGTTAACTATGGCCCATGGACCAAGTCCCACCCACTGCCTGTTTCTGTGAATCAAGTTTAATTGGAACACAGCCACCTCCATCTATTTATGCCTTGCTTATGGCTGCTTTTGACCTACAACGACAGAGCAGAGTATTTGCAACAGAGACTGCAAAGCTTATCCCTGTTCTAGATCATTACTGTCCTAAGAAAGGACACATCTGCAGTTGTTTTCCTCCTGAGACCTAGTACTCTTGGCTTCCAGTAATAACAGGTGGGAAACCATATGAATTGGGATGTAAACTCCACCCTTAGGATGCCAACTCCAACATGGCCCAGACTCTACTCTTTCTTCGCTTCTTGGCCTTTTGGCTAAGATTAAGTGTAGTATCTAGACTCTGTTCTTTCCCTACCAGCACCCAGCACAGTACCTGGCATCTAAGAGATGCTCAGTAAGTGCTTCTGTTTGAACCATCAAGCCATAGGAAGCATCAGGCATTCTAGCCACTGTACAGGGGATAGGGCCCCCAGGAAATCTCAGTATGAGCATTCATATGAAAGCCTCAAACACAGGAAGGCACTACCTTCTCTGGGCTTTTATTGTATGCCAGGTACCATCATAGTATGTTATATCTATTATTTTATTTTATTTACTTTTTGTAACAACCCCATCAATGAGGCATTTCTGTTTACATTTTACAAATGAGGCAATGGCGGTTCGGAGGCATCATCAGGTCACTTCCCCAAGGCCAGCTGCTAAGAGATGGAGGAGCTAGGATTCAAACACAGGTGTTTCTGGGACCAAAGCCCAGGTTTTCTTTCTCTGCAACATGGGACTTGCTAGAACCTGATTCAAATGTAAGCAATGTAATTATATCATTACCTTCATTGTTGCTGTTAACAACCTCATTATTGAAAAGATCAATGCAAAGGGAAAGATGTGGTCATTTTCATGGCTTTATGAAGTTCTGCAGGTCTCATTGCCAAGACTTTCCCCTGCTAGAGTGGCTTTGAAAACCTAGAGCGACACAGTTCATCTCCTTGGGATGTGTGATGAGTGACATGGCCACCAGCTTCCTGTGATCTTGCCAAGGGATGGCTGCAGAGGGTAGCCATCTTGCTCACCGGAACATACATTCTCATTTCAAGGCCTGAGCTGCGTGAATCCTCATGTGGTGGGGCTCGGGTGCCCCAAGGGCTGTCAATCTGGGAGGTTAACACACATGTGATCACGCCCCACCCCAGCCTGTCTGGGTGGGACCTGAGTATGTACACCTCAAACAAGCTCCCAAATGCGTCTGTGCCCCTGGTCTTTGGATGAACAAGGCAAAGGGAAAGACTTCCATTTTCTTTCTAGAAGCTGCAAATGGCCTTCCCACCTACCCCGCACTTCACTCCTTCAGGCCTTCTTGAGTGTGCTGCATTCTAGAAACCCTTTCATTCCCCAGTTTCTGAGCCGCAGCTCCTCCCTCCCTCCTGGTCTCCTGCTTCTTTGACTCACTTTTCTTTCTCTCTGGTGGCTTCTTTGAATTTTCTCTCCTCCCCTAAACTTAGGCTTTCATGGCTCTTCTCACCCTTACTGGGGAGTGACCACGTCACCCTCTCCCACATCATCTTTCCTGTCCTAAGCACATTCTGTGTTCCAGGGGGGCTCCATCCAGCTTCTCCATCTTTGCTGGTGGCTGGCAGTCCTCTCAATCAGCTGCTGTGAGTGGTCAGAGGAGAGCAGCCAACCCAGACTAACTAGGGTTCGATGTGAGACTTCATGTGACCACAATCATAATTCCTAGAAATGCCAATTAGGAAATCATCTCTCCCAGTGCTCATGCAAACCCTGTGATTTCTTGTGACCTTGGCAAGTTGCGTGTTTCACCACAATTTGTGAATTATGGAGGAGTCTTGGGGCTCATGGACACAGTGTTGCCCACGCATGCAAATCTGCCCAGGGCACAAAGCTCCCTATTCGAAAATAGGTGGCCTGCTCAGAGAATAGTCAAGTTTTCCCTCAATCGGTGTCCAAGGCATTGAGACAAATGACCAAAAACTGCAGGTCACAAGGCATCTTTGGATCATTTCATTCACTGACTTTTAGCTGGTAACCGATTAGGGTGTAGGGCGTAAGTGGCGTGTTTCACGTGGCCCTAAGTGGCTTTCTGTCTTCTGCATGTGGTGGTTATACACCGAACCCACCCGCCTAAGGCAGGGCCACACACTGCCGCGCTTTCAGACCCCGGCTCAGCCTCCAGCTGGCTCAGTATTCGGCCTTCCCCGGGGAGGAGTCCATCCCCGCGAAGGCATTGTCTTTGCAGGGCTCTGAAGCCCGGGCAGGGTGAGTTGTGTTTAGGATGCCAGGTTTCAGGCCCAGAGACGAATAGGGGGAGGGGACGCGTTTTCGGGCCGCTCGATGGCTGTTACACACGGGCACATGCTCCACGCCAGTTTCTGTCCTCCCTCTTGCGCAGGTTGCAGGAGTTGGCACGCTCGGTGTCCCTGATTCTTCTGCTGTTGGCCAGAGACTGGGGACAAGGGAGGTGAGAAAGGAGCCCCGGGGGGTGCGATGCCGAGCAGCCGCGGCGGGTCCAGCCTGTTGGTGCCGTGCCGAGCCCGCCGCCACTCCTGGCAGGGGTAACGCGCAGCCCCAGTGGTCGTGCTACTCAGCGGGAAACGCACGGGTCTCCGAAATCCGGGTCCGGGAGCCTCCGCAGCCCCGGGCTTGTCCAAGCGCACAGGGCCCGCGCGGTGACCGCCTCCTGCGTGCCGCTGAGTTTGGGGCTGGGGGCTGAGTCCTGCAGCTCACTGCGGCTGGCGGCAGGGGACGGATTATGTTTAGCAGGTTCCAGTTAGCCCAGTGGAGCCGGGAGATGTTCGCGGAGCCGGGCGGCTGTCTGCAGAGCATTGGTGCAACCGTGCCTGCTGCCCGGGAGGTTTGGCTGCCGCAGTCCCCTCCATTCACTGGGCTGTAAATCGAAGCTGTCTACACCGGCAAGGCACTGGATGCCAGCGTGGTCCTGAGGCCACGTCCCGCCCAGGTCTCCGGGCACCTGATTTCCCTGTGGTCAATTAGGTGTCTCAGCCTGCAGCACTGAAGCAGCGGAGGGGCCAATGCCCCGGCTTTGATGGAGCGCGCCGTGCGCAGAGACCTCCCCAGTCGACTTCCTCATCAGAAGGCAGCATCCATTCATAATTCTCTCTCTGCCTGTGGACCGAGTTAGGCTGGAGCTGGCCATGGACTCCTGCGATCTCCCTTTTTGCATCTGAAGGAGAAACTAAGAGAAAAGAGAAAAAGGAAAGGGGAATGCGGTCCTAAAGCAACGAGGAGCCGGGAAGCCCCCGAGAGGCCGCTGCTGTGCGGGGAGAGACACGGCGAAGAGGACGAGCCCGAGCCCCGCGCTCCAGCCAGCTGCTGCTTCGCTGCGGAGCGGAGTCGGCACGCATGCCGACCTCACCTGACGGCCGCATTCCCGGGGAGCCGGCGCGGGGCCCGGCAGCGCGCCCGGGGCGCACGGGCGGTAGGATTGCTGCACCGGGGGAACGATGCGCAGGCGGGCTTCCCAGGGCCGAGCCCGAGACGGAGCGGGCGCCTGGCGAGGCTAGCCTCAGCGCGGCGCCCCACCGCAACCCCCCGGGCTGCGCCGCGCCTCGCAGCCCAGGCCACGCGGGTGCGTGTGAGAGGGGACTGGCTGGGGCTGGGGCTGGGGGGTGGGCAGGTGGGCAGGTGACACCATTTTCAACTAAATGGTGTGCCTCTGCGTGGTGGCGGAACTTGGGGGACTGAAGAGGCAAGAGCCGCAGCCCCGCCGCGTGCTAGCCGGAGAGGAAATCCCCCCTCCCCCCCGGCCCTGAGAGCCGGGTTCCCGTGGCAGAGCTGAGTGAGGGTGAGCGGGCGGTCAAGGTGGACCGTGCATAGCTCCAAGGGGCGAGCGGAGCAGCTCTGGCTTTCAGGGGTCTTTTTATTTTTTTTCAAGCATATTGCAGCTGCAGCTTTGAAGTTTGCCGCCTCCTCCCCAACCCCCATCCCGGCTTCTGGGGCGGGGCTGCACTTTCCCGGGCTCCTGCCCAGGCCCTTGCCAGCTGCGCGGAGGAGGCTGCAGCGGCTGCAGTATCTGGTGGTGGGCTTACAGCAGGGAACACAGGGGCCCACGGATGCAGCGAGTGGGAAGGTGCCTGGCGGTCTAGGCTTCTGGGAGCTCTGGGGGCCAGGGGAAAGTCGGGGATCCTGCCTGGTGTCCCATCCTGTTTTCTTGTCCTGCCACTTGGTGTTGCGTGACATTTTGCCTGTTCAGGGGTTTCACCGTCATGGAGCTGGTTGTGATGCTGTAAGGCAAACGGACTGTTAGGATGAGATGGAAGAGAGACGGGAGCGCAGGATCTCTTCCTTTTGTGGTGTTAACCCCATCCCGGCTGCTCCCTGGGCACAGCTGTCCACCTAGGTCACCATCTGTGGGTGTGCGTGGGGCTGCCTGGCTGACGGGCCCTGCCAGAGCTGGTGCAACAAAGCTGGACTTGCCTGGGCTATGCCAGGCCAGGCATGTGTGCGCAGTCAACAGAGCAAAGCCCCACTGGTGCCCCCTCAGGGAAAGGTTAAGCAGGACCCGCCATGATGGTGCACAATGTTTGAGCCATAGTGTGGTCTGCTCTTGAGTTTAGGAGCTCTTATTTTATGAGCTTTTTATTTTGCAGTTTCGTGCCTCCTGGTCACCAGTTTGTTTTTCACAGCTGCTTGTGAGCAAGGCAAAGATAACAGCATCTAAAAATAGCCCTGCGGCTGGAGATGCAGCTTAGCTTGACCCTACTATTACAAGGATGGGTTCTCCCTTCCCAGCTGCATGGGGCTGAGCCAAACTTTGGCCCCCACACAGCCTGACACCAGGTCCACATATCCTCCAGAGCAGTTCAGTCTCCAGTCTCAGGGTAGGACTAGGATGCTGGGGTGCTGGTCTGTGTAGGAAGGGCAGCAGCTTGTCCATTTGCAGTGAGGCCCAAAGCAACTGGGCTGCAAGATTGGGGGATGGGAGCCTGGACAAGGACCCCTTCCTGGTCCCCAGCCATGGGCATCTGCAGCTTTGCATTCCCTCTGAGTTCCATCCAGCCATAGATATGGGGCTTCCTCCTCTGTGTTTCAGGGGCCAGCAGGCCACTCCCCTCAAAGGAGTTTGGCCCAGAATACAGAGAGACCAGAGTCCAGGGTAGCACTGAATTCATGCCAGCTTCCTTCATGTAGATAGTAGCTGGGGTGTGCTCTTTCCTTTCCAAATGGAAACCCCTGGACAACGGTTGAGTGAGGAACCTCTTACTGATATGCAAGGGGTACCCAGGCTGTCTGAAGGGGGCCTCCCCCAGCTGATGGGGAAGGTATCACGTGCAATGGAGACTTTGCTGCGATTGCAGTGGACGCTCAGGTCTCCTTCTGTGGGTCCTGGATCCCGAGAGCCTGCTAGGCCTCTGCCATTATTTTCTGAATCCTTTCGTTCCTTCATGTTTACCTTTTCCTTGGTGGCAATGTCCAGCTTGAAGAGAAAAGCCCCCCCCCCCACCCCCTGTTTTGATTTGGTTGAACAGTGGAATTGTTTTTGCAAAAATGTATCGGTAACTGCTGAAGAAATGTAAATGCTTAATTTTTCTACAGTGAAAGGAACATACTAGAGATCATGGGAATTTAGGAGAGAAGGTGTGAATCTCTACTATCAGTTCTCTGTTCAAGATAGATTCTAGCACATGCTCCCTTTCAAAGTCAGTTTTGATGTTTAAATTTTTCCTTATTTTCTGTAAGTCATAAATACGATCACTGAGCAAATATTATTATTGAGAGCTTGATTTGGGGGAAGGAAGAGACCAGGAAGCAGAAAACACTCTGAGAATTCCATCATTCCGCCAGTCTTCCAGTAAACTTGAAAATAGTTGCTGATTTATCTTTAAAATGTCCCCAATCTTTGTGTTCCCTATATTTCTGCAAGATTACTGGTGATTCAATGTAGTCAAAAGGCCCAGTGGGACAGTAACTAACTCTTTGGCCCAGTTAGAAGAGTAGATGGGAAGGTCATGAGTTGGGATTCAGATTTATAGTCATCATTGGCTTGCTCTGCCTGTGATAAATAAGATGTCAAGGATCCTTACTCTTAAACAGAAAGGGGCTGCTACCTTTTGAAGCTCAGAACCTCAATCAGCAATTAATGAGAGACTCACATTGAGTAACAAATAAGCCCCAAATCTCAGGAGTTTAACACAATGCAGTTTACTTCTTATCACATGAAGTCTAATAAAGTTTTGGCTTGTGATGACAAGGAACTTAGTCTCATGCCCTCTTGTGGCTCTACCATCCCCTCTAGGGCCTTGGAGTCCTTCCCGCATTCCTCTGCATGTAACCTGCAGAAGGGGAAAGAGAGCAAGGAGGATTGGAAGCAGCACACCTCACCCCACCCACATTCCACTGGCCAGAACTCAATCACATGGCCACATCTGACTGCAAGGGAGGTTGGGAAATGTAGTCTGTGCCACGCAATAAGCTTTCTGGCCTGAAAAATCTCCTTTTTAGCTCTACTTTGGGATTTGTATTTGGCTCTAGACAAGTCATGTGGCAAAATACAGATCTCCATTTAAGAATGGTGGTAATTCCACCTGTTCTTTCCTGTCTCATAGGGATTTGGGAAGGTATTGAGACATAAAAAGGCTCCTAGAGGGACCATCTGGTCTAACCTCTTTAGGCAAGGTCACTGTCATTATTCCCATGTTACAAATCACCTGCCCAATGTGACACAGCTAGTTCACTGCAGGACAAGAATCAGAATGTAGATCTCTTTCTCTCAGCTCAGTGCTCCTTGCACCATACTCTGTTCACCTTGCCCTCTCATGAAAACAGTTATGTAGGATATACTTTCACAAAGCTGATCTGTAGTCATTGGACAGTCTTTCGTCTTATATAATCACTAAAAACAGCTATTTGTACTATTTAAAAATCCCTGTGAGGTTTTTCCCCCAGTTCTTACTGTAAAAGTACCTACAGTCAGGTTCAGAATAGCCAGGCACTGTTTGTTCTATGCCCTGTACATATATTAATTCATTTATTCCTAAAAATAATCCTGGGAGAAAAGGATTATTATTACCCCCACTTTATAGATGAGGATGCAGAGGCAGAGTGAGGTGATGTAATTTGCCCAACGTTTTACAGCTAACAAGCGACCCATCTGGGATTTGATTCCAGGCAATCTGGCTCCGGAATCCAGCCCTGGATTCTTTTACTACACTCCATCTCTCTATACCTCTGATCTGGTGGACTCTGTGTCCAGCCTTCTCTGGTGTGTCCAAATGACACAGACCCAGACACTCAGGATTTACTATTCAGAGTTTCCTCTCTTAGTGCGTGACCTTGAAGGTCTGAAAGGGAGTCATTTGTAAATTGCTGAGGCATGAATTTGAGCCCCAAGCATATGAAATTAATACACAGAATTGAGCTACTTAGCTACTGAGGGAGCCCAATCCCCAACCTCAAGCTCCAACACCCAGTGAGGCATATTTTCTCTCTTTAATTAATTTATTTTTTTGGTCTACTCATCACTGGGTAGGCAGTAACTATTATGAAGTAATAAAAATGTGTGTTTTCTTGTGAAAAGAGTCCATCTAATGAGGAAGGACTCTTTGAGCAAGGTTAAAAGGTAGTTGATTTGTAATGGGGCAAGGGGAGCCCAGTCCCTTGACTGGGCTACTTGAGGTTCTTTCGTCTCTCTGTTGTTGCATAAGAAACCATCTTAGAACTTACTGATGGAAGAAACAACAGGCAACCTATTGGTTTAAAATTCTGCAGTCTGGGATGGACTTACTGGGCAGTCCTGTTGTGGGTGTTGGTGAGGCTCAGTGGGGACTCTAGGTTGGCTGTGTTTCTTTCTCTTTCCATGTAGTCTGAGGGCTTCTCCCTCTCCACACAGCCTCTCCACAGGGTCTCTCTGTGCAGTCTGCCGAGCAGTGTAAGTGGACTTCTTACCTAGCAGCATAGGGTTCCCAAAAGCACAAAGGCAGAAGCTTCCAGGACTTCTCAAGGTTGGGCCTGTGACTTATTTTACCAAAAGAATCAGATAAGTCACACACTCAGGCCAGACTGCAGAGCAGGGAATTAACCAAGGGTGTGACTACTAGGAGGCATGGAAACAGACCACCACAGTGGTATAGCCTGAAAATTCTGAATGTACTAATCTGAGGATTACCAAAGGTCTCAGAAGTTGGCTATATTAAAATGTAGGTTCAGGGGAAGCCGGGATGGCTCAGTGGGTTAAGCACTCACTTTGCAGCCCTGGGGACCAAGGATCGAATCCCGGCCCTGGCCTGTGCGGACCCACATGCTGAACTGGGGAGTGCCCCCAGTTTGGTTCTCTCTCTGTCTCTCTCTGTCTCTCTGTCTCTCTCTCTCTGTCAAAAACAATAAAAACTAAATAAATAAATAAACTAAACCTTTAAAAAAAATGTAGGTTCAATAAAATCCATTCCTTTTACTTCAATGAAAAGAGGCTGTTATATATACATGGATCTTTCTCCCCAAATTAACGAAACTTTATGTCCATGAAAGCACCAAGGCTGCAGATATGACTGCTCAAAAGGAAAGGGAACTGAAGTATGTGACTTCTGCTCTCTTGCCCTTCCCATCCTGTGTGTCAAAGGTATCAGTTTTTCAAAAGGTATCAGTACCCACCCTCAGACATAAACTAAGGATAATTTCTGAAAAGCCAGCAACATACCAACTGGATCAGGAGACAAGACTATTTCTGATCTCCGTCCACTCCAAGCTTGTCCAGCCTGTGGCCTGTAGGCCGCATGAGTCCCAGGACATCTTTGAATGTGGCCCAACACAAATTCATAAACTTTATTAAAACATTATGAGATTTTAAAAAATATATTTTTATTTTTTTATTTATTTTTGACAGAGAGAGAGAGAGAGAGATACAGAGACAGAGACAGAGAGAGAACTGAACTGGGGGAGCTCCCAGTTCAACATATGGTTTCTCACGGGCCGGGGCCGGGACTCGATCCCCGGTCCCCAGCACTGCAAAGTGAGCGCTTAACCCACTGAGCCACCCCGGCTTCCCCATGAGATTTTTTTTGAGAATTATTTTTTTAGCTCAACAGCTATAGTTAGTGTTAGTGTATTTTATGTGACTCGAGACAATTCTACCAGTGTGGTCCAGGGAAGTCAAAAGGTTGGACTTACCTGATCTATAGTCTTTCCCAACAAGCCACACATTCTGAAGTGGCAGAACAGAAGCTCTTGGCTACTTCAGGAGATAGTGCTGCTCTCCAGCAGAAGTGGGTCAGTAAGTTCACTGGTCAGGTTTCCATTTCAGATCATCTTCCCCAGGCCCTTGAATCACAATAGCGAGTGGGGTGCGGTGGCTCCTTTGATGCATCACCCACATGCCCTTTCCTCATCATTCCCTAAGAACTCATTCATCAGAGCTGGGTGCTGGTGGCTAACAGCTCACAGCCAAGTTTCTTTTTCAGAAGTGTCCTTGGCTAAAGAGGGCCATTTTGCCCAACATCACACCTTTTTCTCAGTTTAGCACACATCCAATGACTGGTCACCTTGCATCAATTCAGGATTCTGCAGGGCTGTCCAGTTCTAGGACTCCCCTGTGGGACTGGCCAAGCCTTTGTTGTGATTGTGTCACAGCCCAACTTCTCTCCCTGCCCAGTCCTGTCTAATTCCTCCACAGGAGTTAACCCAAAGAGTATTTCCTACTAAGCTTCCCACACACCAATGTCAATCTCAAGGTCTACTTCCAGGTAACCTGACCCAAGATAGAGAGGGGGCTTGTACACTGGGTTACTCTCTACTACAGGTTGGGCCACTGTAGCACACACAGAAACAGGACACACAGCGCAGGCCTTCCCCAAAGTCTTTCAGTTGGGAAGAGATGATAAGTACTTAAGCACCAATAAGAGAAAATGAGCAGACATAATGTAACAAACTCATAAGTCTGATGCCTCGATGATTTTTTTCCCCTCCGTTACTCAACCCTTCACAACTTCCCCAAAGTTATTTTTTTAGGGGATGGGTAATTCATGACATTGATTATATGGTTAACAATTGTGCCTAAGCACTCTCCCACCTGATTATTTCTTCCTTTGGGCATGGCACTGGCAATCAAAATTTATCTTTCAAATTAAGGCTATAATTATATTTTGATAAAGATCTAGCAATTCAATGAGAATGAAATTTTGAGGGTTGCCAGGATACGGATGACTCTGGGTTATAGAGAGGGGTTTGCATGCAGAATACTAATAAGTGGTTCAGCACTCTTATCTAGACCTTTCCAATAGTGTCTGATAATGCAAGCCCATCAAGTACTGTTTCTCTGCTATTATTCTAGGAGGATAAAAGTGATGAAAGATAAAAGCAGGGTTTTATGAATGAAAAGGTGATTCATCAGATGTCTTTTGGTCTCTCACCAAAGTTAAGAAATATAGTAATAATTATGTGGTGTTGCCTCAAAATATAGGAGACAAAAGCTTTCTTATTTCCTTGCCTCCTCTTTTGTTGTAAATAAAATCAAGATGTCTTAGATATTGGGTTATTGTTTTGTGTTGGGAGATAAGGACCTGCTTGCAATGGTGTTGACTCCCAGGCAACTAGAAGCAGTGGAAATGTGTGTGATGTCATATTCTTATTTTTCTTTACCTTCTTTTTCCTTTTATATTGTTCAGTTGGTACTCATTCATTCATTCAACAAACATGGTGCCCCACGTATTGTGCAGGTCCTGCTGAGGGATCTAAGAAAGTTTACAATGAAAAAGCACATGTGAAAATAATAAATACATGTAATAATATAATACAGTAGTATCCAACATGGCTTTTGGGGAAGAAGGAGGGGTAATTTTTTTATTGAGATATCACTTACCTACAGTTAAATTCTGTACAGGTCTTAAGTATTGAGTTCAGTGAGCTCTGAAATATATACATTTGGTAACCACCACCCATACTGATACACATACAGACACACATCAGAGATATTGTGGGTTCAGTTTCATATCACCTCAATAAAGAGAGTGAATTGAATTTTTTGGTTCCCCAGTATATATAAAAATGTTTAGAATATTCTGTAGTCTATTAATTGTGCACTAGCATTATGTCTAAAAACAATGTACATACCTTAATTAAAAAATGCTAACAATCATCTGAGCCTTCATCAAGTCATAATCTTTTTGCTAATAGAAAATCTTCAATTTGTAAAGAATGCAGTATCTGCACAACGTACTAAAGCAAAGCACAATAAAATGAGATATACCTGTATCGCACATTTCTATCACGCTCCAATTTTTTTAGTAGCCCTTTCCAATCTTCTACCCGCCCTTGGCAACCATTCTGATTTTTATCACATAGATTAGATTTGCCTATTCGTGAGCTTCGTGTAAACTAAATCATACTGTAAGATTTTTTTTTTTAATGTCTGGCTTCTTTCACTCAGCATAATATTTTTGAAATTTACCCAAGTTGTTACATGTATCAGTAGTTTCCTTTTTATTGCTGAGCAGTAATCCATTGTAAGAATATACCACAGTTTGTTTATCCATTTAGTTGGGCTGTTTCCAGTTTGGGGCTATTATGAATAAAGCTGCTAAGAATATTTTTGTACAAGTCTTTCTGTGGATTTACGTTTTCATTTCTCTTGGGTAAATATCAAGGAGTGAAATTGCTTAGTCATAGGGTATGTGTATGTTTAGTTTTAGAAGAAACTGGCAGAGATTCTTCCAAAAACGGTTGTACCATTTTACACTCCCTCTAGCAATATACCAGAGTTCTTGTTGCTCTGCATTCTCCCAACACTTTCTGGTGGATATGAATGACTCCCAGCAGTCATTCTGGTGGATATGAAATGGTATCTCATTGTGGTTTTAATTTGAGCCTCTCTGATGACAAATAATGTTGAATACCTTTTCATGTGCTCATTAGACATTCATATAGCTTCTCCTGTGAAATGTCTAGTTAAGTCTTTTTCTCGTTTTTAATTGGGTTCTTTGGCTTTTTATTATTGATTTGTAGTAGCTCTTTATATACTCTGAATAACAATTCTTTGTCGGGGAAGCCGGGATGGCTCAGTGGGTTGGGCGCTCACTTTGCAGCGCCGGGGACCGAGGATCAAGTCCTGGCCCCGGCCTGTGCGGAACCATGTGCTGAGCTGGGAGCTCCCCCAGTTCAGTTCTCTCTCTGTCTCTGTGTGTGTGTGTGTGTCTCTCTCTCTCTCCTCTGTCAAAATAAATAAATAAAAATATATTAATAAATAAATAAATAAATAATTCTTTGTCAAATGTGTGAATCGCAAATATTTATTCCCAGTCTGTGCCTTGCCAATTTATTTTTTAATAGTGTTCTTTACATGAGCAGACATTTTTAAATTTGACAAGGCCAATTTGTCAGCACTTCTTTTCTTCTCCCTCTCTCTGTCTGTCTGTCTGTCTCTCTTCTTTTGGCTAGTCCCTTTTGAGCCCTGTCAGAGAAATCTTCTTTCTTCAAGTTCATGAAAATTGTCTCACACAATTTCTTCTAGAGGTTTTATACTTCTGCCTTTTATGTTTAGGTCTGTGATCCTTCTATAATTACTACTTGTGTAGGGGTGAGGAGTGAGGTAGGGGTTGAAATTCATTGTTTCTCATATGTATTATTCAGTGTTCCAAAACCATTTGAAAAATATTTGAAAGAAAAAATGCTTTCTTTTCCCCCATTGAATTGATTTAATGCCTTTCTCAAAAAATCAATCAACTGTATGTGTGTGGGTCTATTTCTGGACTCTTTGTTCTGCCCCATTGATCTATTTGTCTACTCTCTTGCCAAAACCACACTGTCTTGACCTCTGTAGATTTATAGTAAAGTCTTGAAATCAGGTAGTATAAATCCTCCAAATTTGTTCTTCTCTTTCAAGATTATTTTAGCTATTCTAGAACCTATGCATTTGCATATACATTTTAAAATCAGCCTATTAATTTTTTTGAAAAAATGCTGGGGTTTTGATTGGCCATTGATTTGAATCTATAGATGGGTTTAGGGAGAATGGGCATATTTAGCAATGTTGTGTTCTCTAATCCCTGAATATAATAGGATAGCTTTTGATCATATAGGTCTTTAATTTCTCTTAGCAATGTTTGGAAGTTTTTAATTTTGATGACTCACATATCTTTTGTTAAGTTTATCCCTATATACAGAAGTTGCCAAAAATGTATACATTTTTTTACAGATTTATTTTTTATTTTATTGTTTGAAAGAAGATGGGAGCGAGAAGAGAAAGAGCGAGGGAGACAGAGAGAAGGGGGGAGGGCCCAGAGCAGTCTCCATAATTGTACATCATTAGTTTCTTGACATAGCTTTGTTCCATACAGGTGGATGTGGGGCCACATGGGGCAGAACCAAACTGGGGGCCTCCTTCATGGGAGTCAAGAACCTTTGCTGCCATCCTGGCAGTTACCAGGTGTGCACCACAGTTCAGCTTGTGGGTTTGCACCATCCCGGGCCAGGATTTGATCCCTGGACCTCACAGTTGTGAGGCAAGTACTCAACCTGCTGAGCTATCCCAGCATCCCCTGTATATGCATTTTTAAAAAGAAAAAACTGTATTAACAGTGTAGTAGTCAACATATACTGACAACAAATGATGAATACAAGTCACATTTGACTGCTGCAATTATAAGAGGTGCTCATCATGGTTACCATCAGCATCCAGACACTACTCATTACAGAAAACTACTGCTTGAGCCATGTTGACCAAAGTATGCACTCATATTGCTGAGCATGCCATTTCAATTTATCATGTGTCTCTAACTTATCACAAATGCATGCAGTTATTAGGCAGCTTATTGGAGGTTGTTGCATACTCATGCCTTTATTGTCATTGTACTTCCACAACATTCTCAAATTTCAAATACCACTTCAAAATAGTCTTGTGCTCCTCAAATGACAACTATGCTTCTGCCATTTTCTTTGACCATCTTGCCGGTTGCATGGTGATGCTAGCATTCATTTGATTAATGCCATATTTTGAGTGAACATCATACTACACTTTGCTAGCATAATTCAATTCAATGTTGAAAAGTAATACGTAGATATTACTTAAATCATTTGTTTATACATTTTTGGCACCCCCAGTATTTGATCTTTTTAAAAATTTATTTTATTGTTTTTGACAGAGACAGACAGAGAGACAGAGACAGAGAGAAGGGGAAGGACCCAGAGCAGTCTCCATAGTTGTATGTCATCAGTTTTTGACATGGTTTCATTCTACACAGGTGGGCAGGGGCTGCACAGGGCAGGAACTGGGCTGGGAGCCTCCCGAATGGGAGGCATGGCCCCTCGTGCTGGGAGCCAAACTAGGGGCCTCCCACAGGGGAAGGTCACCCCAGCGAGAACCAAACTGGGGACCTCCCATGTGGGAAGTGCACCTCAGTTCAGCATATGGGTTCGCACGGGCTGGGCCAGGGCTGGGATTTGATCCTTGGTCCCTGGGGCTGCAAAGTGAATACTTAACTCACTGAGCCATCCTGGCTTTCCCAGTGTTCGTTATTTTTATGATATTGGTATTCGTTTTTATTTAATTTTCCAATTTTTATTACTAGTGTGTATATATATGGGTAAGTAAATATAATTTATTTTTATATACTTACCTTATATCCAGTGAGTTTTTAAAATTCACTCTTTAGTTCTAGCAGTTTTTGTAGATTTTATAGGGTTTTTAACCTACACAATCATATTGTCTGATAATGACAGTATTTACTACTTCCTTTCTTATCCTTATATCTTATTAAACTGGTTGGAGTAGATGTTTTGATTTCTTCCCAATCTTAGGGGAAGGCAGTTAATGTTTCACCATTATATATGATGTTAACTATAGATTTTCAGAGATGTCTTTAATCAGATTTTGGTATCAATGTTATACAGGCTTCATACAATGAATTGGGAAATGTTTTCTCCTCCATCTTCTGAAAGAATTTGTGTAAATCAGTATTAATCAGTATTATTTCTTCTTAAAATGTTTTATTGGAATTCACTGGTGAAGCCATCTGGGACTGAAATTTACTCTGTGGAAAGGGTTTTGATTAAAATTCAATTTCTTTAAGAGATATAGGACTACTTATATTTTCTATTTCTCCTGTGTTCCTTGCTAGGTTTTCTTTTTCAAAAAATAGTGTGTTTCATCTAAGTTGTTGAATGTATTAATACTGTAGACTCAAGTAGGCAGAAAGGCCAAAGATCTCACTTGCAGTGGGACTTTGAAGAAAAGAAGGGACTTAAGCAGAAAAGGAGGGAAGTCCTAGGTAAAGCATGGTGTGAGAAAAAACAGTGGAGTAGGATCTCCAATGGTTTGCAGTTTTGGACATGGTTTATGCCAGTCTGGTTGAAAGAGCATTGGCCAAAGGAAAAGTGAAAGCTAACGTTAGAAAGACAGCTCAGAACCGGATCAGAGCCACATTGAGGAGTTTGGACCTTTTGTAGGCAATGAGAAACCCCTAGATGATTATCAAGCAGGGGCATGACCTATAGAAATGGTACTTTAGAAAGATGGATTTGAAATGATGGGCTGGTAGAAAGCAGAGTAGAGGTAAATGTGATTCTTTTAGAACTAGTGTAGTATGCAGGAGTGAGTGCTGCCTTGAAAGGAATCGAAAAAGCATGAAACTAGGAAAAGTATAGTGCTTGAAGTTTTTAAAGGTTAAAGGCCTCTGAATATTTATTTCTATGCATACAATACAATGTTAGGCACCTAGTACACATTTCTCACACTTTATTATTATTGATTATTGCCTTGCTCCCATGTTCACCTCCTCATCTAAACATCCAGCTCTTCCAGGGGAAGAACCCAAGGTTTATTCATGCTAAAGTACTAGTATCTGATATGTAATAGACAGTTAATACCATGTGGATGAATTACATCTGAAAGTACGAATGAAGAAATGAATGAATGAACAGGCAGAGTAAAGAAAAACCGTATTAGTCAAGATAGGCTACACTATGCTATAACAGGTAAACCAACAAAGCTCAGTGCTTTAACACAATAAAAGTTCTATTTCTTCCTCACACAATGTCTGATGTAAGTCTAGGACATGTAGTCTGCAAGCAGTGGAGGGAAAGAGAGAAGTAAGGCTCTTGGGACATTTTGTAAGGACCAAGCCTCAAAGGGGTGTACATTACTTCTGCCCACATCCCAGTGGCTGAGGAGCCAATACTCTGTCATTTGGCCCCAGTGTAACTGCATGGGAAGTGGGACAATGTAGAGGTACACGTGGAGCTTTCGTAAGCACTAAGAAGGACATTTAGAAAAAGTAAAAGAGAGTCCTAAGAATTATGTAATTTATCTCAGCCAGAGAGACCTAAGCCTGAGAGAGTACTAAGGGACTTCCTGAGGACCACCCAC
>PVKE010031985.1:0-17500 GCA_004027555.1 Craseonycteris thonglongyai
CTGTCCCCGAACCGCTGCTTCCCTTTTCCTCTCCCGCTCTCCCCTTTTTTCTCTAACCTTTGTGTGTTGTTCTGCGTTGTGTGGTTCTCTTAGTTGAGGTTTCTTCTCAGGGTTTCCCCTGTGGATTCCCCTCTGTTCACAAGGCCCTTCCCAGGCAGTTATCGGCGTGCTCCTCTCATGCCGCCATCTTGGATCCCTCCTGGATTCAGTTTTTAACATGCTTGGAAGCTTTCGCATACCAAGTTTATGAAAAAAGTCTCCCATTTTTTTGTAGCTTTGGAACCTCCCCCACCCCCACCCCACACAATTTAAATATGTGAGCCATCTGGAATTTATTTTGGTGCAAGTAGAAATAGGCATCTCCCTGCACCGTCCCCCCCACCCCCCTCACCCCCCATGGCTACCCAGTTGTCCCAGGTCCCTTTACTGGATAATAAATATTTTATGTTGTTAGAGAAATTCTTTAATTTGGTAAATGCTTGTTTATCATAGTGTTCCTAACACCCGGGCCCTGAAAGAAGCAGTCACAGAGTCCGAGGCCTCGCTGAGCAGTGGGGAGTTCAAACCTCAGGACGTTTTGGGTGTTAGCTGATGACAACTGGTGCTGTGAGCCAGTCTGAACTGCGTGACCTACTGAAGGGTCTGCCTGGCCCCGTCTTCTGGGAGTCAGGTAGAGGTCGGAAGCCGGAGGTGGCCAAGGCTGACAAGGGTGTTTTGCACTGTTCTGGAAAGTGTTCGTTTGCAGTTCTGCCTCCTTAGCAGTCTGGTTCCTGCTGGAGCCCAGCCTACAGCAGCAATGTCCCAGCTGCCTGGGGGCCTGGACCACGGAACAACTGGCAAGGACATGGAGGTGTGACAGAAATGGGCTAACGGGGAGAGGCGCGCATGGAAGAGGCCCTGCGGGGTCTACCTCATGCTCCACTCCAACGCAAGAGCAGAAGGCGATCCCGCCCGACTCCTGACACTGCAGGTCCTGAGACCAGTGTGTACACCTGCTGAAGTGCATCAGAGGTAAAGGGTGGAGATGGGCGCTACGCAGTCGTGTGGTCTGCCCACCCCTCCCCGCCCCTGGTCCTTCCACTATCTCCAAGTCCGGCTCCCATCGGGCAGGGCGGAGCAGCAGGCCCAGGCGCCCAGTGTGACGTGCTGTGTGTCTCCACCATCAGGCTTCCGGGCACAGGCAGCACACGAGTCCCGGGCTGGGCAGCCAGACACAGGCTTCTGAGTGGCAGTGTGTCCTTGGTACACTTTCAGAGGACCAGCGACACCGTTATGACCAGACCCGTCTCCTCTGGCTGTGGGGGCTCGGCTGCCCCGCCGCTGGGCCTTGGTCAGCTGTCCCAGTGCCGTCTCACCCAAGAAGCTCTAAGTGCAAGTAAGAACTTGGACTTCGGTCCTCTTTCCACTAGTTGGCTGGCTAAGAGCCAATCATTTTCTTGCTCTGGGCCTTGTTTTCTTCATCAATACAACTGGGTATTGGATTAGGTCAGTGATTTTCTATTTTAAAGCCCTTCAATAAATGGAATATGTCACAGAAGCTCATAACTAAGTCTTGAGTGCCGGGCAGCTTGGGTTGAAGCAGGCCTGGGTCCAGGGGCTCTGAGGGCTGCCTGAAGCCACTAGACAATGTGGTTCCTGAGGTCCTGTCTAGCCGGCCCTGGGCAGGTTTTAGCCTTTCTGAGCCTGTTTCCCTCTCTGTGTATAGAGACAATTACCTAGAAAGCTGTAAGGGCTGAGATGTCAAGCTGCTAGCAGGGTTTGCAGCACATGTGCCCCCCCACAAGGACGGGGTCATTAGTATCCCTGGTGCCTTTCCAAACCTCTTCCTTTAAACGCTAGTCAGGCACTACCGCCTCCTTTCCTGCCACTGGCTCAGAGCATGCCGTCCCTCTGCTTCCCGCGGCTCTGGCATGGCTCTGGGCCGGCGGCGAGCTGTGTTCCTCTACAACTTAACCTCCACAGTCACACTACACTCCCTAAGGGGATACTTTTCCTCCAGTGCTCAATCTCCGACACAGCGTGTACACGGCTGTTCAGTAAATGTCTGTGGGTCCAGGCTGCAGGGGAGAACGTGGCCCTGCTTGGTGTGGGGACTTGATGTTCCTGAGGGGAAGGTGAGCTGCAGGGCTCTTGCCCCTAACCATGGGTAACTACCAAGCCTTCTGTAAAGAATGTTGGATGGGGTTCACAGAGCCACCCCAGCCATGCAGAGCAGGGCATTCACTCCTGACCCGGAGCCAGCGGCTGGCCTGTGCCCCGCACCAGGAATCAATCCAGAAACATTCTCACTCAGAGACTCCAAAAAGGAAGGCTGGCTTTGTGTCACTTCTCATTTATTAATTCAGTCTGTTCTAAGTTGTACAGTTATGAAAATAACAAAAACAAAGCTGGAAGCCCAGGAGTATTTACACTCTTGTGTAGTGAGGTCAGTCTATGTTGTCGCACAGATTGGTTATGTTTGGTACCACAAGATGTACGTAATTCAGACAAAATTGGACCGATTAACAATTATATGTACAGTAAAATAAAAGGGGAAGTCATTCAAGTATCAAAATACAAAGATTAAATAACATTTTATTACAATTCAGTCCTATTGCCACACCATTTGCAACAATACTTTTGTGACAGTCATCCTGTAGGCCTGGACATCTCAACAGACTGAGGTCAGATGAGCTTTCTAACCTCCGCAGACTAACTGCTGCCTGCTCCATCCACCTGGGGCTCCACCAGGAACCCCCCTAGAACCTGATGCTTAGAAGCCCGAGAGGCATGCAAAGCGTCGCGAACGCAGGGCCCGTCAGGAGGGAAGTTGGGCTCAGTAGCTGGCGAGCAGAAGAGGCGATCAGAAAGCCTGTGGCTGGCGACAGGACAGGTGCTCACCCCATTCTAAGTCCCGGCTAAGCAGGCCCCTGCAGTTCAGGAACGCGGGGACGGGCTTGTCCCCTCGCGCAGCCGCACTCGGGGCCGTGCAGAAGCAGGGCTTTTCCACGTGAAGCCTATCTTTAAAGGCAGAATATCCCTATCCAGGGGGTGGGGAGTACCTGCCCCACAGGAGAGTAAGAAGTTAAGATCCAGACCTTTCCTTTCTTGAATATTAAGAGAGAGACTGATCTCAAACCAAACCCAGAGCAGACCAGACCAGACAAGACTTTCCCATGTGAAAACACCCTGAATAAATAAAGATATAGCAGCTTCAAGGGGAAGAGACACCTACATGTGACTTTAAAACACAAAGTGTGAAGAACTAACTCATTGTAGTGTCTGATTTTGTTTCTGGACCTCCCACCTACACCAAGAGTGGCTCGCTCAAAAGAGACCGGCTTTCTTAGGCACAGGCCGGGCACCTCTGGTGTCCCTGTTGCTTCTTAACAGAAAGGAGGGGCTGACCGTGCAGTGTGAGCTGATGGGATCCTCACAGGGCCCCGGGGGAGCAGAAGCCAGGCTTCCAGGTGTTGACATTCCTGTTTAGTACCAAAAAGTGGAGGGTCTCCTGCCTCACCCCAGAGGGGTGGTGACTTCCAGGGCCTGTGTGCAGGACAGCTCAGCAGAGAGGAGCCCACAGGGCCCGGGCTCAAGTCAGCAGGAGGACACAGCTGTTCTAACTACCCGCCAAGCACAGGGGTTGTGGTGCCCCCAAGCACCCTCTCTGCACAAGCGCACAGCAAAGATTTAGTTGGGGGAAGTGCTGCTCCCGGGACCAGCCTGAACCACGCCAGCAAGGCCTGTGGTTGGCTCCTCTGTTCCCTGTGCTGGAAGGTGCTGCACAAGCCTCTGCCTCACAGGCACAAGCCCCTCTGTTGCTACTACACTCCAGGGGGAGGAACACAACCCCAGGTAAAAAGCAAGGCAGGCCAGCAGGAGGGCTGAAGTGGCACCACGATGCCACCCTTCCCTGAGGGCCACACAGGGAGAATCAAACTTGACTCTCACCCTTGTTAGCTGTCTCTGCACTCGGAGCCAGGGGTGAGCCCAGCAGCAGAAAATACAAGTCAAACCAAGAAGTCAGAATCAACAGTGAGTCCTAATCAGAGACCTGATTTCACAAATCACAGATCGGCAGGTAACAATCTCAGCTGACATACCCGTTAATGCCCCAAGGTTTCTTTTTTCCTTTCCGACTCCACTCAGGCAGTCTGAGGTCACCAGAGAGCTCGTGGGCCGGGCAGCCCAGGGCAGCAGTGTGACCACCAGCAGGTCAGATGCCGAGGAGTGACCCGTGGTCCCAGTGCGGCCTCGGCCTTCATGGCGACAGGAACCACTTGCTCATCTCCATCTGGCCTCTGGCCCTTCACATCTGGGGCCCCAGACATGACCAGGAAGCCTCTGCTTTTACCTGGTGCCTCTAAGGCTGTGTTGCTCCTACACAGGTTGTGCCCAGGTCTAGACATGAGGCAGCTCACAAGGAGAAGCACTAACTTGGATGGGGAAAAGCAGACCAACAAGGCCCAGTCAGCTCTGCCCCGTGTGCCTGCCCCCTTCAGCGGCCCACAGGCCCCGGCCTTCTCCTCAGACCCACTGGACCACGCCAGAATCCCGTCCTGGGGACAGAGGGCTGGATGCACTGGCCCTTACCAACCTCAGTTCTGTCCTCAGATCCTGCAACCACTTGTCTAAAGGTTGGCAGCTTAATCTAGACG
The DNA here is from genome assembly GCA_004027555.1 of Craseonycteris thonglongyai. NCBI lineage: Eukaryota > Metazoa > Chordata > Mammalia > Chiroptera > Craseonycteridae > Craseonycteris > Craseonycteris thonglongyai. The sequence goes on from PVKE010031985.1 coordinate 4,638, forward strand.
TTTGAGCCAAGTGTTCAAAGTTCATTTTATAAAAACGTTTTTTCTATTAAAAAGTGTGTTCTGTACAAGTCATTCCTTGACCCTCTGGAGTTCCAGTCTCAGCTGCTAGAGGCCTGGAGCGCTTCTCTGCAGCCAGGGCAGGGCTCGCTCTGCAAGACCTGGTGGTGGAAGGCCAGGCCGAGCAGCCAAGAAGGTCCCACTGGCCGAAGCCGGGCCTGGGTCTTCACAGCTGCAGGTGACACGGTGGTGGGGGTGGAAGCCAGGGAGTGCTCCCCGCGTCAGTGTCCGCAGCATAGTTGGCTCCTCAGTGGCTCAGCTTGGCAGAAGCAAACACAACGGGGAGGAGGAAAGGGTTAACCACAGGGGCCTGCACAAGGTGGAGGAAACTGAAACACGGAAGCAAAACAGAAGGCCCCTCACAGCCTCCTGAGCACCCTCAGCCTGTTCCATGTGCCCACAGACCACTGTCACCTCTGGCTCAGTGCCATCAGCTCGGGAAGGCGCAAGGACAGGCAGAGGCAGGAAGAACCACCCTGGTTGATCCAGTTGGGTTTCAATTCTAAAGTAACTGCTATAAGCTGCTGCCTTTTCTACTAGACTGCTGTTTGCACTGCTTCCTACAGGAACTGTGTCTTCCTGTCTCCTGTTGTTTAAGCTGCTTTGCCCACATAGGACAGCGGGGCTTCTTCAAAGCCTCAGCTCCACGACCGCAGCAGCTGAGCTGCTCTGTGACACCAAGCACAGCCCCCTTTCTCAGAAGAGTCAAGAGGCTGAGGGCAGCTGATCAGGAAGGGCTGACTTTGATCCCCACAGTGTGGAGCAGTTCAAAGCTTCTGGAGGACAGCGAGTGGACATGGCTTGGTCTAGGCCCTACCCTTGAGCACCTCCGTCCTGTGACAGAAGGTGCACCATGTGTGCAGGCACCAGCCTCCCTCCTACGGGAAGGCCTTCCTCCTCGATGAGCTAAACTCCAGAGCCAGTCTTGTGGCTCCCTGCTAAAGACACGAGGGGCCGACCACACCCATGCCGTCCTGTTCCTCAGAGTGGAAGACCCATCAGGACAGGAGACCTGCTGAGTGAAGCGGTCTGTGGTGTTCAGGTACACAGTGCCCATGCCTTGGCATCAGGCACGTGCCCAAGGGCCTGGCACAGACTGGGGCCCTCACAGAAAACAATCTGACTCTGGTCCTGCTGCGCTCAGGGTCTCACAGGGGGAGGCCAGCACCTTGGAGCAAAGGAGAACTGTGAGCACAGTGCAAGGGGATGCTGGCACCAGGAGGTCACAGTGGTTGGTTGTGTCAAGAAAGGTGCAAACAGAAAGACAGCTCCTAGCAGCGCACCGGCCGGGGCTCAGCATGGAGGACAGGAGAGGACAGCCAACGGAGCCCCGGCCGACCACAGCCGCCATCCCCCGTGCGGTCCGCGCTCTACTTGAAGGCTGGCCCCGTCCCTCAGGATTCACAGTGCCGGCCCCGAGGCTTCTGGGGCACAGGCAGGCCCCCTTCAGGGGCAGCCCACCCTCCCCAAGCTGTCCTTGCCCACGGGGGGATTTCACAGTGTCCGGTGGTCTAGGTACAAGCTGTGAGTGTGCAGTGTCTAGAGCTGCTGCCCAGGAGAGCAGGTCCCGGGGGCAGTGGGGCCTTGGCGCCGGCGGCTGGAAGGAGAGTTGAGAAGAGCAGAGATTGGATGGCAAGGCACAGTGAGACTAGTGGAGACAGAGGGTGGGCAGTTAGAAGATAGTGGTCTCATACTTGGTGCTGAGGCTCCGTTTAGAGTCAGGTTTGGGGTCCACAACCCAGGAAACACTGGCATGGGACTGGGCATCTGGGTCCATATCGGGCGGTTCCAGCTGCCAAGGGAAGAAGGGTGAAGTCAGGGAGCGCCGCGCCCGGGCAGGGGCAGCAGGGCCCAGCTGTCCCTCTCACCTCCCAGGCCTTGCTGGTAGCAGCACCCCAACAGGGGGAGCCCTGTTCTTTGCAGCCAAAGAGCAAGCTCCCTGGGGGTGGGGAGGGCCACCTCTGGGCTTCAGCAGGGACAACGTGTCCCAGGGATTTCTTGAAGCTGCTCAGTTAAAGGAGCCCTGCCCTACCTGAGCATCTAAGCCCCACACGGTTTATGGTGGGAGGAAGAGATAAGGGGTTCGGGAACTCCCTGAGCCTCGGGGCCTCTGCGGAGCCAGAGAGCTTGCCCAGGGCAGGACCACAACAGGCACCCAGACCTGGAGACAGGAGGACACACAGACAAGGGCAAAGCACAGACAGGGATGGCAGGCAGGCCACGCAGGCAGAGGGAGCGGCCACTAGTTTTGGAAAGCTCACGTCACTTCGGGAAGACTGACACAGACAGGAAATGTAAAGACCTTGACTCCAGGACTGACAGACGGCAGCGGGAGGTAAGAAGGACGATGGGTGGTGCAGGTGTGACAGTAACAACAGCGACTGTCGGGGGGTGGCGGCACCTGGGGTGCAAAGCAAAGCAGACAGACGGGGGGGCGTCACGGGCCGGCAGCCCCATGGTGGCCCCAGGGCTGGCTGGGCCCGGCCGCTGCCCTCCCGGCGGAGGACCTGCGGGGCCAGCTGTCTGAGGTGCGTGGAACCTCCTCAGCCCGCTCCACCCCAAGCCCCGAAACCCTGAGGCGGGGCAGGGGAGCCCCGGTGCTTGTGCCACGTACTGCTGACTTCCTCATGCCCACACGAGGCTTGGGCACCGGTTTGGAAGACTTCGTGTCAGTCATCTCCACGGCAGAGGCCCCCGTGGGCCTGGCCTTGTGGGCCTGCAGGGCCAGCTGGTAGGCCACCTCAAACGCCTGCCCCAGCGTCAGGATGATCTCATAGGTAAGACTCTAGGAGGAGACAGAGCCCAGTTACAGCAGCAGGTGGAGGAGTCACTTCATCCCTTGCCTAACACCCAGGCTGGCCTCAGACCCGGAGCACAGACGGGTAACGCGCACCGGTGATTCTGTGAGGACGCTTTTTGTCCCAAGGCGACTGGTGTGTTAAGGGAACAGCCTGCGCATCACACACACTGTTTGCTCACGCATGATTTCCTCACAGACAGGTACTAGGTGAAGGCAAAACCGCGCCCGGCCGACCCTGTCACCGGGGACCATGTGAGTGTGAGCGTGAGTGTGAGTGTACGTGTGCGCGGCACGACCCCCGCCGGCTCAGAGCACAGGCGGCAGCCCTCCCGCCCACCCCGTCCCCTGCTCAGCTTCGCCCTCTTGCTCTTCGTTCTTCCCCTGCATCGGTTGGCGGGCGTGTAGGCGCACGCTCCCACCCAACCCAGGGCGCTCTCAGGTTGGCTGCCACGTTTACTGTAGTATTTATGTGCTTCCTAGCCATTTAATATGAATGAAATGGTGCTATTTGGTTCCTGTCTCTTTTTTTTAACATATCACTGATGAAACATCTGAGCATTGTGCCCCATATCCCCCCAAACCCTTAGCTTTTGCTGTGTGATTGCACCAAGCATGGCGACGTTAGCACACACGCTGTTACAAAACTGACACAGGAAATGTGAACGGCAGGCCAGTGCCAGGAATGACGAGGACGAGGACTGGGCGGACTGCCCCATTAATCCTCCTGAGGCTGGTCATACCCTCATGAGGAGCCCGGGGGTGAAGCTTGGATCACACAGCTCGCAGGTGGTGGAGCCGGGAGCCGGACACCAGGCCCAAGCCAGCACAGGCTGGGAGCTGGGAATGCCTGCGCCCTGTGTTCTGGAAGCCACAGAGGTTTAGGGACTAGCTACTCCCCCTGAGGACAAGGACCTGGACACAAGTCTGGTGGAGAGCAGACAGCCTGGGGCCCTGCCTCAGGGTGGAGGGTGTCCCTGCTGCACTTGCTGCCCCCTTGCTGGTCCACACTCCCTGGCTCCCCTCTGCTCAGCCTGAGCAGGAATCTGGGGGAAGAACGCCTACTGCCAGGAGGGCACCTCAGGGAGACTGCCTAGCTGGAGGGCTGGGGGACTGACAAACAGCCTAGAGGAGAAAGGGCCCTGGCTGACAGCTGACGAACTCCAGACGAGCCACCTGTTCTCTGTGCTTCAGCCTCGTTACTGTACAAGGGGAAGGTGCAAGAGAGCTACTGGGGCTTCATTCACGAACCAAACATGCGCTAAGGGCCACCTGAGTGCGAGGACGCCACTGCGCTGAGGCCAGCTCAGTTTGGGTCCCTCCACCTGGGCCCGGTGGCGGGCTCTACCCACCACATCCACTGTGCTGAAAACATGGCAATAGTGGTGGCTGGTCTGCAGGTCCTTGGTGATGTAGGCAAAGGTACAGAGGTCCTCTGGGTCCTGGGCTGCACAGGAAATGTTCCGGATCTCATGCTCCGCAATGACGTTCTGTCGGGGAAAGCAGGGTCTGGAATTCCTGGGCTCCCCGCAGGCATGCTTCCGCCCCTTGTCCATCGCCACCTTTCTCTGTCCCAGCCAGGGCGTTAGCCAAACACCACTTCCACTCTTACTTTTCTTGGGGGTGTGGGGTAGAGGAGGGGGGGCGGGGGGCGGGGGGCAGTGCCTAATCTTGCCCCATTTAGGTTTGGGGTCTCCATCCTTGATTATGGCAACTGAGGAAGTAAAATGTTGACATCCAAACACCAGCTCTCTAGCCCCTTTACCTTCCAGGGCTGGGGTGAGGATGGAAGGGTATCAGGAGGGTGGGGTGCCAAGCATGCGGCCTGGGGGAGCCCTTTGCTCATTAAAGGCCTATGAGCAGGAAAATGGGACAATGGAACCCATGCTGAGAAAGATAAGCAGTGGTGGGAGCCCCAGGCTCAGAATTTGTGGGTACGTGAGACATGCACCTGGGCTAGGGTAGGAGTGAAGAGAAAATGAAGGGGCTGGAGACATTCTAGGGAGGACTCCCAGTTGGTATGAATGAGGGAAAGGAAGAAGGGCCCCTCCTACCAACAGTGCCTGTCAGAAGCACACCTTGTTGGAGGCATCGATGAACTTGACACCTTTGTACGTGATGGACAGGATGATGGTAGGGATCTTCTTCATGTGCTCGGTGGATTTCTACAGGGGGTAAGGGGTGGCCCTGTGAACGCCCCTTCTCAGGGCTAAGCCCCTTGGACCCAAGCCCCCAGCCTCCCTCTCCCACCCCCCATCCTGACATAGGCCCAGGCAGCTACAGCCGGTACCCTAATTTGCTTGCTGCCCCCGATCCTAGCCAGCCCTCACCCATGCTTTGCCCCACAAAGATAACCCACCCGCATCTTGGCACAGGCGTCTTGTGTGGATTCTGTCCCTCGAAGATCTTTGATCAACATGGAGCCCAGATACTGTGGGAGGGAGCAGTGGACAGGCTTAGGAAGACCTACACTATCAGGCAGGGGTCACCCAACCACTGTGGGACCATAGTCAGATGACTCTCTTCCAGCAACTCCCTTCCTCCATGTCAGCTGGGAGCTTCCCAGCTGCCCTGAGCCTGGCCAGGGGGTGGGGTGGGGTGGGGGGGAGTGGTGACAGGAAGCAGGGCGGCAGGCTGGGCTGGGAGGGCAGGGGCAACTCACATTGGCTTCGTAACCGCAGGACTCGAAGATGAGTTTCTCCGGCTGGTGTTGCCAACTCTGCACAGGGGCATAGGGGGTGGCAAGGCTGGGGGGCCGGAGGGTCAGCCTGGCCTCACGGTGCTCTTCCTGTGGAACACGTGGGGTCACAGGTCTGCTTGCTGGCTCCCTGCCTGGCTCCTCCAGCATGCCCAAGGGCAAAGAAGGAACCACTTCAAGGTCAAGGGCCAGGTGGGAATGGCAGGAGGCACACAGGCCATTCAAAGGCACTGTGGCTAAGTGAGGCCTCTCCACCAGACAGAAGGCGGAGAAGCAGGGACCCGAGCCCAAGAGCAGGCTCAGCCAGGGAGGCTCTGTGGTGTCTGAGATGAGTCTTAACAGAGAAGGGAAATGACCAAAACCAGAGAAGGGAAAGCCATTCATGTGGGGCAGCTCAGAGGACAGTAGGGGCATGTGAACCTGATTCTGGGTTGGGGTCACTGAGGTTTCCACAGCTGAGGTGTGTGTTACAGATTGTCTCCTGGGCAGCTGGGGTGGGGGTGGGGTGGTCCTGGTGTGAGAAGGTGGGGTCCCTACCTAAGGCACTGGGAGAAGGGGGAGGAGGGACAGGACTCGAAGTATTTATGACTTTCATTCCCAGCACTGTGCAAAGTCTCTGCACACAGCAACTAGAACTGCCGACAACATGCTTTTAAATCTTATAAAATTCAAGGCTATGTTTGAGGAAAGGTAGGGAAATGCCTAGAGGCCAGAAATGAGAAGTGTGAGTCAGGTGAGAAAAAGGAGTGAAGCTAAAGTTCACATTGAGGGCAATGAGGGACCCCCAGCCAATCTTGAGGAAAGGGCGGTGGGTGGCCCAGGGAGGCTGGAGGGTCCGTGACGCGGGCGGCTGTGCCCAGCACTGGGCTACAGACACAGAGCAGCAGGGACTGACTCTGACTCTGACCTGGGCTGTGGCTTTGCAGGGCAGGTGCAGCAGCTGGGTGCGCTGCTGAGGACTAGAAAGGTCTGGGGAATGGGGCGGGTATGGATGGAAGAGGGCCAAGCAGGGGCTGAGAGTAGGAGAAGCTGAGGGATGGTGGCCTGAGCAGGGGGGCTGGGGGACTTCTAAGGAGGCAAGTCCAGGCCATGTAAGATGTAGAGGGTTCCGAGCAGTGACAGCTGGAGTGAGTCATGGAGTCATACAGAGGCTCAGAGGCTGCAGCACATGTGGTTGGCAGCGGGGGGAGTGCTGGGAGGAGGCCGGTGTCCTTCTCCTGCTCCCAATAGCCAACCCAACAGTGCGTGGGCACGGGGCTGGGGCTAGGAAGCCCTGCCCTGCCCAGAGGAACGAGGGGACCCCGCCTGTAACATCCCCCTCCTGCTCCACCTGGACTCTGAAGCGCTCCACTCGAGAGGGGGCTACAGGGTCATGAAGACTGTCATGTTGCCTTCTGCCTGCATCCCCAGGAGGCAGCAACAGGTCTGCAGACCGAGCTGTGCAGGAGTCGTTCTGGCTCAGGGGTGACGACGTCTGGGAGAGCAAGTCTTGGCACTGAAACGGGAAAGACCAAGATGAGACCCCCCCGGAGCCCTTAGACTGGTCCCTGGCTGAAGGAACCAGCAGCCCTGAGGCTGGGCAGGGACCATAGAACATGTGGACAGTCAGAATGAGTGGGAGGGAGGTGGGGCAGAGCCAAGGAGACTCTGGGCTGGGAGCTGTGGAGAGATGGGCTGCTGGGTGCAGCCTGGGCTCAGTCAAAGCCACCGAGTCCCCGGCCCCAGGAAGCCTGACAGCCCCGTCCTGTGGGTCAGCAGCCACCACGAGCACCCCCAGGTCACCTGCACACCCTTCGGCCTGAAGCCGCATAGTAAAAGTAGGGGTTATAGGGTCAGGAAGTGCTTTTCAGTTTATGAAAGATGAAATTATCTGTCACAACCCACTGTAGATCTCTGGGGCACATGACCTAATGCAAAGCTCTTGAGAAAAAACATAGTGCTACCAGCTGGCACCCTGGGGCCCTGCATCACAGAGAACCATCTTCATATCTGAATGTCAGCGGTGCGTTTTGTTCTCAGAACCAGCCTGCCTCAGCTTTCTCGCGTACAAGGATGAAACAGGGTCAGTTTCTGAGGTTGCCGTACAGGGGCCCAGGCACTCAGAGCACAGAGCTGGTCAAGGGCTCAGCCCCGCCCACCAGCAGCTCACCGCCCCGAGGGTCTGGAGAGACCTCATCCTGGCCCACGGCCAGCAGGGTCTAAGCCGCCTTGTAGTCAGAGGTTTACCTCACTTGGGCAGGAAAGCATCTGTGAGGTTCGTAAAATCTCAGGATCTCTCACCCGCCCGGCTTCAGGACTTTTCCTTTAGAAGACTTGGTGGCAGTCGTGTGGCTTGGGGGCTCCAGGTCCTGCCATGTACTCCAAGCTGTGTGTGTCACGCTCACATCAGACAAGCCCTGGCTGCCCTGAGCACAGTGCACACTTGCTCAGACACAGCATCCAGCACTCTGGGGTTTGGCTTTCTTTTTCCTGCTTCTCCCAGCATTGCACTTCACACTTACACTTACATGGGACCGTTTACTACAGTCCATCTCAAGCTTCCCTGAAGCAGATGAGAGGCCTGTAATCGATAAATGACCTGTCCTTGACCCGGGCAGAGGGGACACTTGGCCCTGACTCACACTATGGAGAATTCCTAGCAATACAAAGAATACACACATATCCTTTTCCATTCCTCCCCCACTCACTCTCAGCTGGGAAAAGCGTGGGGGCTTCTGGGGCGGCTCCTCGTAGGGCCTGTCAGCGAGGGAGGCGATGATGCGCTTGCGGTGGCCAAGCAGGTGAACCTTCAGGACCTGGGCCAGGGGGAGAAGTGTGGTCAGAACGTGACTGGGCCCACAGCTCCTCCAACCCCAAACCTCACTCATGGGCAGGGCCTGGGCAGAGGCCTTGCTCACATTGACAAGCTCCAGTTCCCAGAGGTTCTTCACAGTGTCCATGGAGCTGTAGCCACTTGACAGGAAGGAATGGACGTAGTCCTGGAGCCCCAGCGAGTCCAGCCAGGAGGGCACTGATGGGGGGCTACTCCCATCATAGCCCAGAGCCTTCACCTGTAGGGAGAAAAGGGGAGGCTGGACTGATAACACAGTACTCATGGGACAAGGGCCCCAGGGACTGGAGACCCAAGACCACAGCAGAGACTCTGCACGGCTGGGCGGGTGCGGGGCAGCTCCTACGGGTCTAGCAGGGCCTGCGGGCCTGTGTCCTTGAGCCCTGAGTCCCTTCCTTCACACAGCTCTTCTTACTATGGCTCTAGTCTCAGGTTTCCCATGTGGGGAATGCCATCTGGAGCCACCGGGTCTGGGGAAGATGGCCCCAGGAAGGCTAGATGGGAAGCAGGGTTTGTAGAAGGCCCTGACTGTTCTGACGAGGTCATAGACCTGGTGGGACAAGAAAACAGTGTGTCTGTGGAGCAGGCATTGGCCTCACTGTTGGGACAAGTGGAAGTGACTGGGAATACTGGACTCAGTGCCAGCAGAACGGGAGAGAAGCTCAGCCCCACCAGCCCGGCTCCCCAGGGAAAGATGCCAGACAGAGGTCAGCACAGGCTGGGTTAGTCTCATGCTTCAGGAGAGACCCCAAATGATCCTAGGCGACCGGCCAAACCCATGGGCACCAGGCTCACATGCCTGGCAGATGCCTGGGCCCGAGGTGGGGCCAGGTGCTCAGCTGACTGTCTGGGACCTCAGGACTCGGGGAAGAAGTAATCAGAATCCCATTCTGCCATCTGGGGCTCCCAGGATGAGGGGCAGACACCCCACAGTGAGCTGCCAGCCCCAGAGTCAAGCCCTTCCAGATCTGGACCCAGCTGGTATTAGGGTGCTGGCCTGGCTATGGGCAGCCAGTCACCTTGGGCAGGGGCCGTGCAGCCTGCAGTAGCTTCCGCCGGTGCTGGGGGTCACTGATGCCGATCTCCCGCAGGTCCTGCTCTTCCATCACGTTAGAGCCCTGAGGGCAGAAAGGAGAACATGAGGACCCTCCTGAACTGACAGCTGGTGGGTCCCTAAGGGAGTCAGGCCAGCCCTTCATGACTCCTCCAAATTCCGTCTCTTTTGCCACAGGCAGCTAGAGGCCTTGTGCTCACAGGGGGCCAAGGTAAGCAACAGCCAGGTCTGCTGGGCTGCCCACTGTCACCTGGGTGGTGGCCGGGCGCGCGGGGCAGTGCTGGGGCTCCAGGGCCCGCACAGGTGCAGGCCTGGGCCAGAACACAGGGGACACTGCATGCACAGGGCTGCCCCAAGCCTCAGCCCACCTCTGAGTAAAGGTGCATCGTCCCAGGGAGCAGGTTCCACAACCATCCCCAGGTTCCCCACACACGTGATTTTATAATGGGAGGCTTGGATAGCCACCATAGTTGTTAGCTGGCGGCAGGGTCAGAAACCCAAGGAATCAGCCTCACCCTAAAGAGGAGAGGAGTCTTGAAGAAGGACAGTCAGAAAAAGGCTCTCCTGCCTGGGAAAGGAAGAAAGAAGGCTCCGAACTGAGCCCACATGGGACAGTTTGTCCCACTGCCCTGGAACCCGACAGGGCAGCTTAGCATGGCGCGATGACACAGGGGATGCTTAGTTGCTGCATGACTGACAGCTTCCACATGGACCCTCCTATCTCATGCTCACAACCCTGTCCACAAAGTTCTGCTTTACAATGAGAACACTGAGGCTCAAGTGTGGAGCTGAGATCTCAGTGGGGTTGAGTCCATGCTCCGCTCCAAACCTCTATGATGACGTCTTTTAGCACTCACAATAGCGTCTGTCACAAGACAGGTTTTCCCAGATTACGAAACACAACAATTCACCAGCTCTGCTGTCCCTCAGTCACAGTACTCATCATGGCCATGACCGTTACCACTTTCCGGGATGTCCCCCAAAGAGCCCAGTGGGGCCCACACACACGCACACTCCTCACTTTCGCACAACTTCATTCTTTTACACACTGCTTGTCACTGCTCTTACCACTTAACATACACAGGACATTGTTCCACATCAGCACATGTAGACCTGCTTCTTTTTTTTAAAGCTGTGTAATCATCCAGGCTATGGATATATGTCATTTAACCAGTTCCCTGCTGTGTGAAGACCCCCCCACCCCTTCCTACCGCCTGTGCACGTCATTTCTAGAGTGGTTACGAAGAAGAGACTGCTCGGTCAGAGGGCCTGGGTACTCAGGTGTCTGACAGACTGCACACTCCCATCAGTGCTCGATGCCATCCACCGTCAGCAACACCGTGGGGACCCAGCTTATCACAGCACACTTTATTCTAAAACAATCCTCTCACAGGTGAGCTCAAGTGTCTCTTCACGTTGTGCCTATCATGCATGCACACCTCATATAATGCCCACTGCATGTCCTCCGTGCTTTACACTGCTAATGCATTTAATACTGGGGACTACCATTACCCCCACATTACAGTGCAGGAAGTGGAGGTGCAGAGCATGCCAACAACCTGTGGGCCCTACAGCCAGGAGCATGGAGCTGGGACTGAGCCTGCCCATGTGGGGGGCAGAGCAACTACTTTTCCAGGAATCACTTGCATTGTATTGAGGTAGGCATTACTCACACCTACATTATAGATGAAAAAGTTAAGTAACCTGGGCCAGCTCATGCAGGTCACTACCTGGTGGTTTCACCTCTCCATACCTGAGCGATGGTGACTGCTGGTACGGAAGCCTCCCTAGAGCTTGTGCATGGTGGCGGAAACTGTGATCCCTAGAGGACACATTTCAAGCTGTAAGCTCAAGAGCACCCCAGTGAAGAGAGAACTCTGAAGCCAGCCTGCAGAAGGTGCTATGGGCCCTGGCTAAGTTCTTGCAGTTGCTCTGGACCCAAATCTAAGGTGTGCTAAGTGGGAAAGGCAGAGCAAGGCAGCCACCTGCCCAGGCTTCCATCCTGAAGATGAGGCCACTGAAGCAAGGCCCTGAACTGAACCAGTGTACCTCAAAGAGGGCGGGACTTCAGACTTCTCCCAACTTTTACTGTGACCCCAACATTTACTCTAAAGCACTCACAAGCTTTGAGGGCAACATGAATGCTGAAGTGAAGACAAACAGAAAAACCAGATCCAAGTGGAGACAAGGCCTTCATTAACCAGACCCCAGTCAAAAGAACTGGATGTTGTATGTGGCTTTGAAGAGAAATAGGCAAATGGAAGCAAAACAGAAACAAAGGATATGATGGAAAATCAAAGCAAACAGTTGCCAGAGGACGTCCTGGGCACAGCACAGGGTCCCCTGATTTCCTGAACTTGCTATATCTATACTCTGTGGGATCAGTTTGAATATATTAGTTCAAATATATAGTATATACAAGTTCTGACAATTAAGTTCATGAACTTGCCACCATGCTCTTAGATTAGCAGCACTGTACAAACAACTCAGTGAGGTTTCATAACCTTGGTATATCAGTGTCTCACAGCTGTGCTCATGTCAACATGTGGTGGTGTCTTGCTGAGTGGTGTTTATTATTATTGCTGCATGTTTTGTGTGCTGTTGCAAGAATGTGGGAGCTTGAATTAGAGCAAAGAACAGACATTACATTTCCTGTTATACTTGTTAAGAGTGAAGTGAAATTAGGAACATGTTAGTCTAATTTATGGGAATAATGCCACATGAAGAAAATGGCAGTGCACAAATTGATTAAACATTTTTCTGAGGAGTAAGAGTCACTGATGAAGAGAGGTCCGGGCAGCCAGTAATGAGCAGAACTGACAAAAACCCTGCAAAAATTCATCAAATTGTGTCCAAATTGCCAGTTGACTGAGAAGCATAGCCAACCAAGTGAACATAGATTGAGAAACAGGAAACTCTGAGCTGAAAACCTTAGCATGAGAAAGGTGTGTGCAAAAATGGTCCTGAAGGAGCTCACCAATAAACAAAAGCAAAGGAGAGTCGAAGTGTGCTAAGATGTTTTGGAGAGGCAAGTGATGTTTTGGGCTATGTTATCCCTGGTGATGAAACACGGGTGTATCACTATAACCCTGAAACAAAGTATCCAAGTGCACAATGGAAGTCAGCTAATTCTCCACCACCAAAAAAGCTCTGTCAGTCCAAATCAGGAGTCAAAACGATATTGATAACCTTTTTTTCTGATATCAGAAGGATTGTTCATTATGAATTTGTATCAACTGGACAGTCAACCAAGTCAACTATTTGGAAGTGCTGAAAAGGTTGCATGAACAATTTAGACAAAAACAACCTGAACTTTTCACCAACAACTCATGGCTCTTGCATCACAATAATGCATCAGCTCACACAGCACTGTCTGTGAGGAAATTTTTAGCCAGTCAACAAGTAACTGTATTGGAACACCTTCCCT
>PVKE010031986.1:0-18740 GCA_004027555.1 Craseonycteris thonglongyai
TAGAGTAGCAAAACTTGTATCAGGCAAAATAGACTTTAAAACAAAGGCTATAACAAGTGACAAATGATCCAATAATCCCACTTCTGAGTATTTATTTGTAAAAACTCAAAACACTAATTCAAGGGGACGTGTGCATCCATATATTCATTGTAGCATTGTTTACAATGCCAAAATGTGGAGACAGCCTGGGTGTCGATTGATAGATGAATCGATAAAGAATAGGTGTTACATATGAGGGTGGGCTCATAAATTTTGCTTTTACTGTAATATTTTTGTTACATTAGACATATATGGATATCACCAGTTCTGTGTAGTCACTTGGTATCTCCTTTTCATTATTCTTGACGTTGCACATGCAGATGCTTACATTTTTCAACCAGTGAACATCGAAATAGAAGGGTATTCAGACATTCAGTTCAAACAGCAATTAGTCTTTATTCCTAATGCAGAAACTTTACATTTATTTCCACTCTATTTTGTCTTTTTTATATTAGGCAAGTATTTCAGTCTTGTCAAATTGTTTTTAATCCTGTTATCAGTGTTATGAGCTATTATACCCAGTATACCTTTTAGATTGTTTTCAACTGCAAGTAGAACACCCAACCAAACAATAGGAGTTAATTTTTCGCACATAACAAGCACAGCAGAGGTTGTGGGTTTACGAGCTTGATGTCTGGGTTAGCTTCTTGGCAATACACTAGGAGAGGGCTGCAGCAGCATCAGACAATACATCCCTGTCCGACCATGTCCAATGGAAGGCAGGAAGGAGCAAGGGCCTCTGGCACTTTTATCAAGGAAATACTTCCAGATCTTCCCCTACAGACTTCCTCTTACACTTCAGAGGCCAGGACAGGATCAGATACAAGGGGTAGCTAAGAAATTCACAGAATTAAGGGAAAGAAGGGTAAAAAATCAACTATTATTTTCCTTTTCAATATATTCACCCTTAACCCTAATACACTTTTCAGATCTTTCAATAAATTTATTTTTAGACTTGGAAAAATTTTTTGTTTTTGCCCTCAAATTGCAGCTTTAACTTGTCATGATCTGCTAATTTCTTTCCTTGGAGCTGTTTTTTTCACATTTGTAAAGAAAGAATAAATGGACAGAGCCAGCTCTGGACTGTAGGGAGGGTGGTTTAACATTTGGAAGCCACAGTGAAGTGTAGCCAATGCAACGTTGCTCTTGTGCCTAGGCATCTTGTCATGCAAAAGCAGCACCCTTTGGTCCATTTTGCTCTTCTTTTCTTCACAGATTCTTTTATCCATTTCAGCAGACTGGAATAGTACTCTCCAGTTATTGTGACCTCCTTATCCTTGTAATTGAATAGCAAAATACCCTCCATATCCACACACACATACACACACACACACACACACACACACACACACACACACACACACACACCCCAAAAAAGAAAAAAACAAACAGTGGCCAGGATTCTCTCAGCCAATTGCAACACCTTGAATTTCTTAGTGGGTGGCGTGCCCTTTTCATGCCACTGCATGAACTTCTGCTTTGACTCAGACTCATAATATTGAACCCAAATTTCATCTTCAGTGATAATCCAGTTTAAAACTTAATCTTTGCTCTCTCTGCAGAGGTCCAGAAACCGTCGTGAACACTCAATGCGCTGTTGTTTTCAAAGCGGTGTGAGCATTCTTGGTACTCATCTTGCATTGACTTTTGACATCCTCAGATACTGAATGGAGAATATTCAAAGTGGTTGTAGGTGACACTCCAACCATTTCTGTAAGCTGCTTTTTATTCAATCTTCCATCTTCCACTACAAGTTTTTCAAGTTTTTCTTTTACAATGTCTGAGGAAGTGGTTCAACACGACATCCTGGACAGTGGTCATCTTCAAGGACTCTCTGCCTTGCTTGAAAATGTTATGCCACTTGTAAACCATGGATTTCCCAGAGCAACAGTACCCATAAACCACTAATACCTTTTCCAAAATTGTTTCAGGTGGGTTTTTTTTCTGGTTTCATGAGGAATGTAATGACGGCTCAAAATCCAATTTTATCCATACTTAGAGTTTTATTCACATTTGATGTAATTCTTTGGCGATATCTGAAAGAGCACAGATTCAAGTAGGCTGAAATTTTGCACATCTACTAATAATAAGTCACACAATCAAAACTGCGTGCACTAGGACAGCCATCTCTTCAATAACCCCGCCATCCTGTGAATTTATCGACCATCTGTCATAGTCACCTCAACCAGTTTCTGGCAAAGGGAAAGAAATATACTCTGCTCTGACTGGTGTGACCCATTCATGAATCTTTTCTCAGGGGCTGATCTACTTTCCCTGAGCACATTGCTTTCTGATACTGAAAAAATTGGGGCCATGATAGTGAGAAAGAGTGGGTGAATAGCAATTGGATGTGCAACCAGCAGTGTCTTATCTACAAGATTGATAAGATCGATATATTAGTTTGCCTTGGCTGCCATAACAAATTGCCACTATCTAGGGGGCTTAAAACAACAAAAATTAACTCTCTCACAGTTTTGGAGGCTAAAAGTCTGAAACCAAGGTGTTTGCAAGGCCAGGCACCTTCTGAAGTTTCCAGGGAGGAAACTTACCTTGCCCCTTCCTAGCTTTTGATAGTTGCCAGCAATCCTTGGTATTTCTTTTTTTTTTTTTTTTAATATATATATATATTTATTTATTTATTTTTGACAGAGACAGAGACAGAGAGAGAACTGAACTGGGGGAGTTCCCAGTTCAGCACATGGTTCTGCACGGGCCAGGGCCGGGATTCGATCCCTGGTCCCCGGGGCTGCAAAGTGAGCGCTCAACCCACTGATCCATCCCGGCTTCCCCGCTTGGTATTTCTTGACTTATAGTTGCATCACTCCAATTTCTTCCTCTGTCCTCATGGGGCTCTCTTCCTTTTGTGTCTGTCTGTGTGTCTTCACATGGCTTTTTTTCTCTTTCTTTTTTTTAAAGATTTATTTTAGTGCTTGAGAGAAGGTGAGAGAGAGAGAGAGAGAGAGAGAGAAAAGGGGGGAGGGCCCAGAGCAGTCTCCATAGTTATACATCATTAGTTGTGAAATAGTTTCATTCCACACAGGTGGATGTGGGGCCATGTGGGGCGGAAACAGAACTAGGGACCTCTTTCATGGGAGGCAAGAACCTTTGCCACCATGCCATCCTGATGGTTGCACCACAGTTAAACATATGATTTTGCACGGGCCAGGACAGGGACTCAATTCCCAAACCTCAAGGTAGCAAAACAAGTGCTCAACTGCTGAGCTATCCCAGCATCCTCACATGGCTTTCTTATAAAAACACCAGTCATTGAATTTAGAGCCAACCTTAATCCAATGTGACCTCATTTTAACTAATTACTATATTTGCAAAGACCCTGTTTCCAATTAAGGTCACATTCATAAAAACCAAAGGTTTAGAACTTCAAGATATCAGGAATGCTGGGATGGCTTAGTGGGTTAAGTGCTAGCTTTGCAACCCTGGGGTCCAAGAATTGAATCCTGGCCCCAGTCCATGTGGACTCATATGCTGAACTGGGGTGTGTCCCCAGTTTGGTTCTCATGCAGGCGGCCCCCAGCCAGATCCTGCCCTGTGCAGCCCCACACCACCTGTGGAATAAAAACTATGTAGAAAACTAATGATGTGCAACTATGGAGACTGCCCTGGGCCCTCCCCCTTCTCTCTGTCTCTGTCTCTCTCTCTCTGTCAAAAACAGTAAAAGTAAATCTTTAAATAAGTGAACTTCAAGATATCCTTTTGGAGAACACAATTTAACCCTCAACAATCACCATCTATCCCTATACCCAAATCTCTGATACAATACTGACAAAACAAACCCTCAACACACTTTCAGTGACTTCATGTATAATAGTTAGGCATCTTATTCCACATGATGACAGTTTTAACAATTCCCATTCTCAACACTCTTCCTGCTTTCCCAAAAAGAAGCTCTGTTATAGCCAATCTTCCCATCTTCAGTCTTTCCTGGAGTCCACTCTAGAGCATTTTAGCTCCTGTCAATTTTTCCATCTGATGGCAATTCTGAAACTTCCTTCAAATAACTTCACCCTATTTGCCAATTCTCATCTCCAGGTTCCAGAGAACCTATAGGTCAAAGTAATAACATCTTTGGGACTTGCTGGTAGTTTTAGCAGGAATAAAGGAAGGAGATTAGAAAGGAAAGGAAGTAAGAGGAGGGAAAAATAAGTGACTGGCTGAGCATACAAAAGGAAAGGAGGAAAAAAAGAAGGAAGGGAGGGAGGAAGGAAGGAAGAAGGGAAAGAAGGAAAGAAAGGGAAGAAGGGAGGAAAATACAGGAAAGAATAAAAGAAAGATATAATTAAAATGTACTGGTGCCAAGACTGAGGCTAGAAAAGACAGGTTCCAAACAATGGTCTCAGCCACTCACTGGGTTCCTAGCTACACCTAGGAAAACCCACACCAAGACACTGACCACAGGGGTAATCTCAGGGGAAAGGAAAGGAGAAATAAAGTCACCCTTAAGCCTTAGCCCTGGTCCAGACATCTCTGAATTTCACCTGGTTTGCTTGACTCACATCTCATCTTCCCAGTCTCCTAACTGAGCATCTGAAGAGCTCTATCATCTCCTACTTAGTGTGCTGTTAGTACCCTCAGAACTAGAACTAACCTTTGTCTCCAGGGCCTCTCTGGATCCATCTGAGCCCAGGAGTCTATGGTAACTTCAGCACCATCTTCCATAGGTCCCCTTGGTTCTGAGCTTGGAGAATGAGGTAGTCACAATAACAAAAAAGTTACACACAGGGGAAGCCGGGATGGCTCAGTGGGTTAGGCGCTCACTTTGCAGCCCTGGACCGAGGATCAAATCCCAGCCCCGGCCCATGTGGACCCATATGCTGAACTGGGGAGTGCCCCCAGTTTGGTTCTCACCGGGGTGAGACCTCGGCCCAGTTCCTGCCCTGTGTAACCCCGCGCCCACCTGTGGAATGAAACTATGTGGAAAAAACCAATGATGTGCAACTATGGAGACTGTTCTGGGCCCTCCCCCTTCTCTCTGTCTCTCTCTCTCTGTCTCTCTGTCAAAAACAGTAAAAATAAATCTTTTTTAAAAAGTTACATACAGATCAACTTTATGAATGTGGCAGCAAGTTCCTCTCAGCACTTTGAAACTAAATGAGCAGGCAATTTGGAGTCTCTACCTAGTGGGTTGAAAACTGGGAATTTCTCAAGGCAGCCAAAAGGTGGAACTATCTGTCACCCAAACATGCTGTGAGACTTTCTTTCCCCATTCTATTAATAGACTCCTGCTGAAATGACTGAGTAAAACAGAGGTCCATGTAAAGTGTAAACTCTATTTGTTTAGAGATTGTGTCTAGAAGCCCTGGATACTCAGAAGATGACTGTGGGATAAATTGAGAAATGTTCAACATTTCTTTAATATTCAGCCTAATATTGTAAGTCAGGTTCAGTAGTTTCTTCCTCAGGGTACTTGTGGATTTTGGTCATGTCATACTGAGGTACATATCATATAGTGTGACTACCTGACTCATGGGAAAATACCCAGATATGGGAGGGTAGGGTCTCAGAAGTCTAGTCTGGGCTGTTGATTGATTCAGGAGTGGATACTTTCTCAGACCAGGCCAGTCAGAAACCTTCCCTTTTTTCAAGCTGAAATAGGGAAATGTATTATAATAATCCCACTCTGATGAAGGATGCATTGTTCAGAAGCTGTTTCCCTCATTTTCTCTTTGCACGGAAGATACTGTCAGAGTCAGGAAGAATTTAAGCTGACATACAAAAACAAGAGAAAGTAAGAAATGTGTCAGCCGCATTTCAATCCTTGGTTCTAGAGCTCTGGTTCCAGCTCCATCCTTGCTCCTCCTGTGTCATGGTTAAGCATCCATACCATACATTTCCCCACCTTCCCCCACCCTCTTTGGGCTTAGGTTAGGTTTCTGGCACTTGCAAGCAAGAGTATTGAGACATAAATTACTTTCACTATAAAAGTAAAAAGAGGGCTGCTGGCCCCTGACCAGCATAACTCTTCAGGGACCTCAGTGCAGAATGGCTCAGCTGTCAACACTGTTAACTTTTATCATATCTGTGTCATCGCAGTTGAATGTCTCAAACTAGCATAAACCCAGGTGCCAGCCACGTGGGTCAATCCCTATGCTTTAGCCTGTTGAAGGCAGAGGGACAAGTCAGAGCAAGTTCTGTGAAGGCAAACAGACAGTTAAAATTCAGAGAGGCAAAACCCAACACAGAACCCAAAAGGCAGCATGGGAGCTAAAGATTAGGAGCCAGAGCTAAGGGCCTAGGAAGCTGATTTCTGAGATCGGCCCAGGTGGGAGGTATGTCTCTGTCCTCTCTCTGGGCAGTGTTGGGCACCTGCAGCTCCTTCACTTGTTTGGTGAGAGGACACGGTCTGCTGGCTTAAAGGTTTGCTGAGGGGCCATGAATGAGTCAGATATTAGCTCAATACTTTACTAGTTTGGGGTGTACTTTATGGTCTTTATGGGCCTGTTTATTCTTCTATACAAAGGAGATAATGATACATAACTTGTGTTGTTCTTGTGAAAATCAAATGCAGTAACCTTGATGTGGTAGATTTAAAAAATGGCTGCAACTATAGAAAACACTGTGGTGGCTTCTCAAAACATTAAAAATAGAGCTACCATATGATCCAGCAATTGTTCTCCTGTGTGCTTACCTGAAAATACAAAAATACTTACTTGAAAAGATATGTGCACCCCTATGTTCATTGTAGCATTATTTACAATAGCCATGACATGGAAAACTAAGTGCCCATTGACAGATAATTGGATAAAGAAGATGTGGTTCATACTCATATAGAAAATGGAATACTACTTAGCCATACTACTCAGCCATTTGAGACAACATGGATGAATGTTAACTGTAGTATGCTAAGTCAGACAGAAAAGGACAAAAACTATGATTTCACTTATTTGGAATATAAAATAAAAAGTAACAAACTAACTGACAAAAACAAACTCATAGATACAGACAACAGAACAGTGGTTACAAGAGGGAAAGGAGGGTTTGGGGAGGGTGAAGGAGTGCAGGAGGTCAAATATATGGTAACAGAAGGAAACTAGACTTTGGGTGGGGAACATACAATAGGGTACATGTTGAATTATAATCTTGTACTCGTATACCTGAAAATTTTATAATGTTATTAACCAATGTTACCCCCACTAAATTTAATTTTTTTTAATGGCTACAGGGGAAGCCGGGATGGCTCAGCAGGTTAAGCGCTTGCTTTGTAGCCCCAGGGACCAAAGATTGAATCCTGGCCCCAGCCCATGCAGACCCATATGCTGAACTGGGGTGTGCTTCCCATGAGGGAGGCCCCCAGTTTGGTCCCTGGCTCAAGGGGGCATGCCTCCCATGTGGGAAGCCTCCAGCCCAGTTCCTGTCCTGTGTGGCCCCCACCCACCTGTGTGGAATGAAACCATGTCGAAAACTGAAGATATACAACTACGAAGACTACTCTGCCCACCCCCTTCTCTCTATCTCTCGCTGTCTCTGTCAAAAACAATAAAATAAATCTTTTAAAAAATGGCTGCAAATTCCTTGATATGCCTCCCATCAAGAGATGTAGTCTATGTCCCATCCTGTTAAGTGGGTAAAGATGTGAAAGATTCAACCAATATTTTACAGAAGTGATGTCATAGGACTTCCAAGGCCAGGTCATAAAAGGCCATGTAGTTTATGCCTGATCTGTTATTTATTCTTGGAGCACTGAGCTGTCAGTCTCATAAAAGAAGTGTGACTACCCCGAAGCTACCATACTATGAGGAAGCTCGAATCACATGGAGAGGCCACATGTAGGTGTGCCAGTTGACAGTTTCAGCCAAACCCAGCCTTCAAGCCATCCCAGCCCAGGCACCAGGCATGTTAGTGAAGGAGCCTCCAGATGACTCTAGCCCCTTGTCATCAGAGTCACTCCAGCCGTTTGAGTCTTCCCAGCTATCTTTCCATATACAAGGCCTGTCTGGAAAAAACCCCAGCCATTGTCAAGATAGCAAGAATGGTTATATGGCTGGGTATTTTCCAGACAGCCCTCGTATACGAATACTGGAACAGAGACAGTTATCTCACTATGCCCTGTCCAAATTCCTGACCCACAGAATGCCCAAGTAAAAAAAACAAACAGTTGTGTTTTAGCCATTCAATTTTGAGGTAGTTTGTTACAAAGCAATAGATACCATATTTTTCTATGTATAAGATGCCCTCAGGTATAAGACAATTCCTATTTTTCTAACCCAACTTTATCAATACATGGGTTATTCCCATGTATAAGAAAACCGCCAATTTTTGGTCTAACAATGTTAGACAAAAGTATCATCTTATACATGGAAAAATACGGTATATAACCAGAATGCCATGTAAAGCTCCAGGTATAGTAACAGAGTTGAGGTTTGAATGTATTTCTCTGCTTCTTCAAACTATCAACTTTCTATTTCACCAATGGTTCCTGGAAACCAGTGCCTGGTGATGACAGCATTTTCAGTGAGAAAAATCAGGATAATGTACTGAATGTTTCATAAGCTAATGTATTCCATCTAAAAACCATCTCATTACAAGATTGTCTTTTTCACGTTTGGGGTTCTTAATATGTCATTTCTTTTACAACATAATAGTGATAGTGGTTGTTGTTTTTTTGTTTTTTTAAATTGGAAGAACACATTATCTGACTTCATGACTTTATTTTATTTTATTTTATTTATTTTTGACAGAGAGAGAGAGAGAGAGAGACAGACAGACAGACAGAGACAGAGACAGAGACAGAGAGAGAACTGAACTGGGGGAGCTCCCAGCTCAGCACATGGTTCCGCACAGGCCGGGGCCAGGATTCGATCCTCGGTCCCGGCACTGCAAAGTGATTACCTAACCCACTGAGCCATCCCAGCTTCCCCAAGGTTGTTGTTTTATTAATGCCCTTCTTGGCAAAGTAAAAAGCTACCAAACTATGTCATTTGCATCAGTTACTTTGCTTTGAAAAGCTTCATTTGTGTTTGAAATTCAAAAGTTCAGTAGCCACTGCCCTATCCTATTCCTTGAATATCATAGAATCAGAGGTGGACACATTGGAAACTTGACATTGTTGTAGGGTTTTGTGTTTTCTTTACTTGTTCCATATCCCCTTACAGGATTGGCATGTTGTTCATTTATAATTTATATCCCACCTGTTTCCAAAAAAAAGGTTTCAAGTCTACTGGATAGCCTTCTTCCTGGCACACCCAGCTTCTCATAGCAGTTATTGAGTCAGACAGGGCCTTTTCCCAGGCACTGACAGTATTTGAAATGTGGAAGAGGGTAGATGAGGAATGACCTTGCCCTATCTGTGGAAGGCTAAGCTGCCATGTTGCCCTGGACAGGGTTCAGCATAGAAAGGCAGAGATTGAGACCAGGGACCCTGAGCCCTCATCCTGGCCCAGCCTCCAACTGTGGACTGGCAGCTGTAGCTTCTTCTGTTTCCTGGTGTGTGGCTCTTTAGATGTTCCTCTTTAGGCGAGAAAGCTTTGTTTTAGGCAACACTTCTTCTATTTTATATATTTTTATTTATTTATTTATTTTTTATTTTTGACAGAGAGAGAGAGAGACAGAGACAGAGACAGAGACAGAGAGAGAACTGAACTGGGGGAGCTCCCAGTTCAGCATATGGTTCCACACGGGCTGGGGCCAGGATTCGATCCCTGGTCCCCAGCGCTGCAAAGTGAGCGCTTAACCCATTGAGCCATCCCGGCTTCCCCAACACTTCTTCTCTTAGGTGACTGGCTGCTGTTTCTAGCCCTTTGTATAAATGGCCAGCCATGGTAGGACCCAAGAACTTCTTGGGAGGCTAGTGCAGCAGAGGGATTAAGAATCTGACTTCTGGGGTTAAAGCACCTGGATTGAATCCTAGTGCTGCCACTTAATAGATATGTCATGACCCTGGGCAAACTAGCCAACTTTTCTGTGCCTCCATTTCCCCCTATGTAAAATGGGGCTAATAATAATAATAATAATACATATTTCATAAGGTCCTTGTGAGAAGTAAGTTAATAAAGCTTTTAAAACAGTGCTCAGAAAAGTCAACTTAAAGTCATAATTAGATATCTCTCCCAACCATGAGAAGGGCTAAAATTAAAAAGACTGACAGGACCAAGTGTTGACAACCATGAGGAGCAACTAGAACTCTTTTTTTTTTTTTCTTAGTTCAAAAATATTTTTAGGGGAAGCCGGGATGGCTCAGTGGGTTAAGCGCTCACTTTGCAGAGCCGGGGACTGGGTATCGAATCCCGGCCCCGGCCCGTGCGTAACCATATGCTGAACTGGGAGCTCCCCCAGTTCAGTTCTCTCTGTGTCTCTGTCTCTATCTCTCTCTCTCTGTCAAAAATAAATAAATAAAAATAAAAATATATTTTAAAAATATATATATATTTTTAAATGTACCACAATGCTTTATGAAAAAACAGAGGGAAAATTTAAAGACAGTCTTTTAGAGTGTAAGATTTCCTAAGAAAATACTGAACTTGAAGAGAGATTTATTTCATAATTATTAAAAAATGAACAGTTTGAAAGCATAGCTAGTAGCCTAGTGTAAACAATTTACTAGGCAAAAAGCACTAATGAAGGTTACACTGTTTTTAAAAATGTGTTCCAAAAGCAAATCGACCATGTTTGATGAATCATTTGCCCTGCATTCTAAAATCAGGAATCACTGTTTATGTTCTGTCCAGTACTGTCTGTGCCCTTTCCCCAACAATTCCATTTTGGGAACATCAACTGAAGCTCAGTATTATGAAATGTAACAGTAGACTACTACTTAGCAATGCAAAGGAACAACTACTGACACACGGATAAATCTCAGCTGCATTGTACTACATGAAATAAGGTAGACTCAAAAGACTACATCCACATACAGTAATTCCAATTATATGATATTCTGGAAAAGACGAAAATACAGGGACAAAACAGATCAGTGGTTGCCAAGGGCTGGGTATGGGGTTAGGACGTGAACTACTAAAGGGTAGGAGGGAATTTCAGAGAGAGAAGGAATTATTTTAAATTTTGATTTTGGCAATACTCACATGACTCAAAACATTTTTTGAAAAACCATAAAACTGTACAACAAAAAGGATAAAGTTTACTGAATGTAAGTTATATTTCAATAATAAAGTCAATCTGACTTGTTATATATTTTAAAATTTTACTGACAACATATAGAGAAGAAGTCTTTTCCTCTGTTTGCAATCTGTCAAGAAATACTTCACCTCCATGCTAGGTTCTTCAAGAACTTTCTTAAGAGATGTATTCCCTGCCCTCACAGAGTATAGAAGCTCATTAGGGAAACATGTCTAAAATATTAAAATAAAGGCTAGGCAAAACAATTTGATACATCATAGAATGCACTTTATATGCGCTCAAGAGGAAGGAAAGACCAAGTAATTCCTTTTGTCAAGATTACAGGAAATTCATGGAATACAATTTTGTAAAGGATTTAGTGCTTATCAGTATAATGGTTATCATTAGCATCACTAACTTTCAGGTGAGGAGTCTGAGACTTGGGAAGGACAAATACTCTGTCCGTGACCCCTCAGCTATTAGGTGTCAGCTGAGATTTTAATCTCAGCCAAGCCTTTCCGATCCCAAGGCCTGAGATCTTTTGCATCGCGGGGTGGGAACGGCATAGAAGAGGTTATGAGGGGACAGGGCATGGTGTGACTTCAACTGACAGGAACTGCGCGGGGAGCGGGGCTGAGCTCTGCAGGCCGTGGCTGGGCTCACGGGACCCGGGCCCTGCGGTGCAGGGACGGGGACGCACACACACAAAACCGCTCAGCGACAGTGGCCAGAGTGAAGGGCCAGCGGCCTGGCCAAACTCGGGTTGCCCCCTCAGGTGACATCACAAGCATCGCACGCTGCGTCAGTTTGAGAGACGCGCTCTCTTTTCCCATTTACTACCATGTTGATAGACAAAGCCCCCTTGCTCTCTTTTCACCGCTCCAGTTCCTGTCCTCTGGGATATAGTCGCATTTGGTTCCTGAATGGGTTTGTGCCCACATGTCCTTCACTTCCTTTGACAGCGCTCTCCACAAGGCACAGAACAAATCCTGAGACCAACCCATGCTGGCCACCCACGTCCCAGCCCGAGTCCAACTGGAACTCTTATAAATCGTTGATGGGAATGAACAATGATATAACCACTTGGGTTGGCAGTTTATAAAATGCAAACTGTTTTAAAGTTTTATTTATAAAATGAAATATACACATAACATGCAGAAATATGAAACAAATGCATGCTTTTGTTTTTTTAAAGGAATGCTTATTTACCCCATGGCCCAACAACTATACTACTGCGTATTTACCTAGGAGAACTGAAAACATGATCACACAAGACTTTTATATGAATGTTCATAGTAGTACTAATCGTAACAGCTGAAAAAGTAAATAATCCAAATGGCCATCAACAGATCAATGGATACACAAAATGTGCTGTATCCATACAATGGACTACGTACTTACTACTCAGTAATAAAAAGGAATAAACTACTGATACATGCAGAACATGGATGAACCTCAAACACTTCATGCTGAGAAAAAAGAGTGCATACCATATGATTCGTTAAGGAAAAAAAAAAGCTCTAGGAATGATAAATTTAATCTACAGTGACAAAAAGAAGAGAAGAATGGCAAGAGAATATTGAGAAAGAACACAGGGGAACTTTTTGGGGTGATAGAAATGTTCTCTCCATATATATTGTGTTGGAGGGTGCATAATGTACACATTTTTAAAAACTCAACAAGCCATGTACTTAAAATATATTAATTTTATTATTATATTAAAATTAACTTCAATAAAGTGGATTTTTAAAAAAATCTATTTGTATATAAAATGATGCTCCAGCTGAAATTTGGGCTGGAAAATATCTTCGGAATTCTGAAGGGAAGATGCAAATGTGAGGTGGAAGAATAAACTATGATTTAATATTTGCATGAAATTGTCTGTCTCTGAGGCTCTGGTCTGGAATAGAAATTGCACAAGGGCAGGGCTCTTAGTTTTACTCTGCAATGGATTCTGAACATCTATCAATTAGTACCTGATACTTGGTTAGAACTCAATTAACATGTATTGAATGAATGGACTTTGAGGACATATTGTTTATTTTACTTCATAAAAATGACCAGGATAGGCTCTTACATTTCCTGCATCAAATGGAGAGTATTTTGATGGTGACTGAAGTTTAAACATGAAAAAATAAATACACACATTTTTATAACTAAATTCCAGTTTTTTTTGGGTCCTGCTTCATATTACAAAGTCACTTGGAATTTGCAATTTCATGTTGCAAAGCTGGTAGGTGGGTACTTAAGTGTTCATTATGTTATTCTATATATTTTTGTATGTATAAAATGTTTGATAATACTTAACTAGGGAATTATAAAAAATATTGATTATACCTGTCCCTGATCTCTATGGCCTATAAACAATTAACATCATAGATGTGGCTACTGAGACTCAAGGTCACCCAGCCAGCAAGGAGCAGCACTAGGATCTAGTACAGCAGGTTACCTTCAACAAACATGAGGAGTAGGTGACTTAAATAGGTGGCTGTCACAATGTACTGTCTTTTTTACCTAATTTTCTTGGTTATCATGTCTTTAAAAAAAAGAAAAAAGATTGATTTTATTGTTTTTGACAGAGACAGAGAAAGACAGAAAGAAGGGGGAGAGCCCAAAGCAGTCTCTGTAGTTGTACGTCATCAGTTTTTATGACATGGTTTCATTCCACACAGGTGGGCAGAGGCCACAGAGGGTGGGAAGGAACTGGGCTGGGATCCTCCCACATGGGAGGCATGCCCCCTTGAGCCAGGGGCCGAACCAGGGGATGCAAGAACCAAACTGGGGGCCTCTTGCATGGGAAGCACACCCCAGTTCAGCATAAGGGTCTACACGGGTCAGGGCCGGGATTCAATCCTCAGTCCCCAGGGCTGCAAAGTGAGTGCTTAACCCTCTGAGCCATCCCAGTTTCCCATGAAAACTTAATCTTAAAGATTTATTTTTATTGTTTTTGACAGGGAGAGAGAAACAGAGAGCGAGAGACAGAGAGAAGGGGGAGGGTCCAGAGCAGTCTCCATAGTTGTACATCATCAGTTTTCGATATAGTTTCACTCCACATGTGGGCACAGACTGCGCAGGGTAGGAACCAGGCCAGGGACCTTCCAAATGGGAGGTACGCCCCAGCTGAGGGCCTCTTACATGGGAAGTACACTCCAGGGCGAGAACTGAACTGGGGGCCTCCTATGTGGGAAGCTTGCCCTGAGGAGAACTGAACTGGGGGGTACACCCCGGTTCAGCATATGGGTCACCACAGGCCAGGGCCGGGATTTGATCCTCAAACCCCAGGACTGCAAAGTGAGCACTCAACCCTCTGATCCACCCCAGCATCCTGGCACCTTAATCTTGGACTTCCACCCTCTAGAAATGTGAGATATAAATTCCTGTTGGTTATAGTCTATGACACTTTTGTCATAGTAGCCCAAGCATCAAGTTTCCAAGTAGGAGCCCTGCATTTAAACAAGGGCTATTTGAAGAGTAAAATTTCAACTCAGGCATGGAGGGAAGCATTTGGAGATAACTGTTCAGAGTCCATAGGTCCTCTGAAGCTTCTGATACATCCCACAAAAGTTTAGCTACTAACACCCACTTGATAAGATACATGAAGGAGAAGCAATGTGGATCAAGCAATGGACTGTCCTGGAAATCAGAGATTTCAAAGTTCTGCCTCCACAATAACAAACAACCTGCTGACCTTGGAACAAATTACAACCTGTCTGAGCTTCAGGTTTCTATCTCCCACCTACAAAGTAGGGGAAATGACTTTTGTCCTGCTTACCGCATGAGGCTGTGAGACTCCAATGAGAAGCCCTGTGAAGTTTTTAATATGATTTCTATTTTTCCCATGAAATATTTATTCCTGGAGCAGAAAGGAAAACAGGCTTAAAGATGGACATAGAGGTAAGCAAAGGACCAACTGTTCCCATTAGAGGCTTTCTGTCCACTGGGGCTGCCTGGTAGCTAAGGGCTATTTACCAACAGCCTACCACTATAGATGTAGCAAGCCCCTAGTGCCAGTTATCTGGGATGGGAACCCTAATGGCCACACCCGCAAATCATACTCTTAAGCCACCCCACAGCTTAGATAGCCCTCCAGGAGAGCTTTATTTTCTTTCATAACTTATCACCTTTTAATATACCAATATAGTAGATCCCCATTATTTGCAGATTCTGTATCTGTGAATTCACCTACTTTCTAAAATTTATCCATTAGCCCCCAAATTAATACATGCAGTACTTTCATATTCATTTGTGGACATGCACAGAGTGGCAAAAAATGCAGTCATCTAACTCACACATTGACAACTGACATCAAACAAGGTGGCACTCTACCTTTTTATTTTAGTTCTCATACTATAGACAAGTGTCCTTTCTGCGGTCTGTTCTGTGCTGCTTTGTTCGCTGGGATGATGATGATGATGATGATGATGATGATGATGATGATGATTATCAGTGATGTTGCTGTTTAAAATGCCCCCCAAACGTAGTGATGAAGTACTGTCTAGTTTTCCTAAGCACAAGAAGCTGTGATTTTACTTACAGAGAAAGTATGTGTCTTACATAAGCTTCATTTAGGCATAAGTTCTAGTGCTGTTAGTTATGTGAGTTCAGTGTCAATGAGTAGTGTATATTAAATACTCATAAGTTGTCTCCTAACAGAAACACAGATAACTCAAAGTTATATACTGATTAGTTGATGAAAATGTTGTAACTAGAGGCTCATAGGAACCCAACCCTGTATTTTCCCTTGGAATAATGGTTCAATATTTACGAAGTGTTTGTGGCAAATTTATAAAACTATCACAATAAGAAAATAGAATGTACTCTGTTAACTTATTTTATTTTCTGTCTGTCTCTCCCACTAGAACGTATGCTCACAAGGACAGAGACTTTTGTCTTTATTTATTTTTTTAATGTGTTGTGTTCATTGCTATGTTCCTGATACCTAGAAGAGTGCCTAACACAGAGCAGGAACCCAATGAATATTTGTGGAATGGATGAGTGGAAAAGAGGAGAGTGGGACTCAAATCCCCAGCACATGCCCTCCTGTAGGCGGATTTTGTTATTAATACTTCCTGCACCATCAGCTTTCTCCCCATGATATACAGCATAGCAGTGTCGACCTAGTGATTATCCTGAATCTGCTCAGTGTCAGGAAGAGCCTTTCCTCATCTCCCTGGCCTTTTATACATCCTGCTTGAAGAAAACCTAATCACTTCTTACTTTGCTTCCCCTAAATTTTTGTTCACACCTGACAGGTGGTAGTGAAATGGTTTATATTTGATTATACATCTTTCAATCATCATAGATTGAGAGATCTGAGAGAGCATGGACTTGCCTTATTCATATATGGTTCCTGGCTCCTTGGCTCATGTCCCTATGGTAGGCTTGTAACAGTTGTTACATATAACTTTGTTGTATGAATCAATTAATGAATAAATGAAAAACATCACACAAATTCCCAGGTGAGGCCCACTTAACCAGAGCTGGACTTCTCTACCCAAATTAACCCCATTTAGCTCTATCTCACTCCACCTCTTGAATATTTGTGTTTGCATAGAAGCAGTGGCCACACAGAGGGATGAAAACAGATGGCCCCAGCATCCCCAGACTTACATTTCCCCCACCCCCCAAGCTGCCAGCCCCAGAGAAAAAGAGAACCTCTATTACCCCCAGAATACATATCAAGCCCAGAAAAGCGGCTGATTGGTCTCCCTACCCCCTCCACACCCTTTCAGTTTCTACCTAGCCTCTTTAGCTTCCTGACATCATTCAAGACGGTCTACAACCTCATTAGTGACCATCTAAGGAGTTCATTCATCACTCCACAAAGCTGGTGCTATACTGCGTAAGGACACCCTACCAAGACTGGAGTTGTAGCAGATCTACTTAATAAATAGATACAAATACAGGGAGGCAGCCAAAATGATAAAACAAAACAAAAACAAACCATGTTCCAAAAAAAAAAAAGGGACAAAACTCCAGGAAAAAAAAAAAACTAAACAAAAAAGAGAGGGGAAGCCGGGATGGCTCAGTGGGTTAGGCACTCACTTTGCAGCCCCGGGGACCAAGGATCGAATCCCAGCCCCGGCTGTGCTGACCCATATGCTGAACTGGGGAGTGTCCCCAGTTCAATTCTCACTGGGGTGAGACTCCAGCCCAGTTCCTGCCCTGTGCAGCCCCGCCCACCTGTGGAATAAAACTATGTGGAGAAACCAATGATGTACAACTATGGAAACTGTTCTGGGCCCTCCCCCTTCTCTCTGTTTCTGTCTCTGTATCTCTCTCTCTGTCAAAAACAATAAATAAATCTTAAAAAAAAAAAAAAGAGGCAAGTGATCGATCAGATACAGAGTTCAAAACCCTGGTTGTAAGGATGCTAAATAAACCTAGGGGAACAATAGATAAACTCAGTGAGGACTTAAAGAGATAGAAACCATAAAAAAGAACTGGAGAAAAATGAAAAATACATTGACTAAAATGAAGAATACATTAAATGGAATAAAAAACAGATTAGATGAAGCAAAAAATGACATCAGCAATTTGGAAGACAAGGTAGCAGAAACCACCCAACCTGAACAGCAAAAAGAGAAAAAAAATTTTAAAAATGAGGATAGCTTAAGGAACCTGTAGAATGACATCAAGCATAACAACATTCACATTATAGGGGTACCAGGAAGAGAAGAGAGAGAACAAGGGATTGAAAACCTATTTCATGAAATAATGACAGAAAACTTCTCCAACTTGGGAAAGGAAATAGACAGACAAGTCCAGAAAGTGAAGGGAGTCCCAAACAAGATGAACCCAAAGAGGCCCACACCATGACATAACATAATTAAAATGCCAATGGTGGAAGAGAAAGAGAGAATCGTAAAAGCTGAAAAGCAGTTAGTTACCACAAGGAAACTCCCATAAAACTGTCAGCTAATTTCTCAACAGAAACTTCAGGCCAGAAGAGATTGGCAGGAAATATTAACAGTGATGAGAAGCAAGGATCTACAACCAAGATTATTCTACCCAGGAAGACTATCACTTAGAATCAAAGGACAGATAAAGAGCTTCCCAGACACAAAAAATCTAAACGAGTTCACCAACACCAAACCAATATTACAAGAAATGTTAAAGGGACTTCTTTAAGAAGAAAATAATAACATTAAAAATATGAATAATGAAATGGCAGTAACTATATACCTATCAATAGTTACTTTAAATGTAAATGGATTAAATGCTCCAATTAAAAGACATATGATGGCTAAATGGAGAAGAAAACATACTCACACATATGCTGCCTACAAGAAACCCACTGCAGATTGAAAAACACATACAAGACAAATGTAAAGGAATAAAAAAGACATTTTATGTAAATGGGGGCAAACAAAAAAGCCAGGATAGCAATACGGTGATCCCTCATTTTTCGCGGTTAATGGGGACCCGAACCTTCCGCGAAAGCTGAAAAACCGCGAAGTAGGATTTGCCCCTAGGAATTTTCGTGTATGCGGGTACAAGAATGTTTTAAATATGTAAACAGTATTCATACTTTACTCATTTAAGACAAAAATTACAACAGTATACGTATTTACTTAAACGTGTCAGTGCTAATTAATAAGGTTAATGACAAAACCTTATACAGTCATAAACAT